>PVJS01008459.1:0-19276 GCA_004027185.1 Glis glis
CCTAGATGTCCATCAACAGATGAATGGATTGCAAAATTATGGTATATACACACAATGGAATTCTACTCAGCAAAAAAGAAGAACAAAATAACAGAATTTGCAAGAAAATGGAAAGATCTGGAGAACATTATGGTAAGTGAGATTAGCCAATCACCAAAAAAGAAGGGACATATGATTTCATTAATATGCACAACTTAGGGAGTAGTGGGGACACAAAAGGGACTCCAATGACAACGGAGAACCCTCAGTGGTGCAAGGGAAGGGGTACAAGGGAAGGGGAAGGGGAAGAAAGTAGTGAATCTATGGAATTACTGTCATAAACAATGTGTATATATGAGATTATACCAACATCATTCTCAGTGCTACATGTGTGGGGGGAGGCTGGGCGGAGGTGGGGGGGAGGCGCAGGGGGAGGCAGGGAGAGGGACACCAAGAGCTGCATGCATGTATGTTAACACCAAACTGATACTCATTGTGATGTGAGACTACATTGCACCAATAAAAACATAAAAAAATAAAATAATGAACATTGAAAAAAAATCTGCACACAAATATTTTTAACACCTTTATATATAATAGCCAAACTGGAAACAAACCAAATGTCCTTTCACTTGTGATTTTTGAAACAACACTTAATAAATCCTCTATAATAGAAAAAATCAACAACAAATTGTTGATTCTGACAAAACTTGGGTGGATGTTAAGAGCATATTTTGAGAGGAAAAATACAAACTCAAAAGTTATTGCTCTGACAAAATTTCAAGTACCTTATTGAATAGTTGGGTGAATATTTTTTTAAATGATATTCATTAATTCCAAGAAATGGTACCCTGGTTTGGCAAGTTTTTGTTACAGTGGTTTTGGCCAAGAGGTTAAGGCCCTAATGATACCTTTACATTGAAGTGAAAGCAACTGAGGCTTCTGGACAACCCCTTGACTGAGAGGAAACCTAACACAGGGAGCTGTTCTGGGTGCCAAAAGTGCACTCTGAGGGAGGATTGTTCAGGGTCTTAATTTTCCAAGGATGTAGCCTATGGGACAGAGGAGAGAATCAGAAGAATTTGTGCAAGCATTGGGGTTGTATATATTCATAAACCAACAGAGGTGGAAGACATTTTAGAGATAATCTCTGAAACATCTTTATTTTAGAGATGTAGTAACTAAGGCCCAGGGAGAAAGTCATAGTCATACCCAAAGTCATAGTTAATAGTCATTAGCAAATTTGAATTAAGTAGTTTATATATATGTGTGTATATATAACAAACACACACATGTGTATGGAGGAAAGCATACTATAATTAAGTTCAAATAGTGTAATTCCAACCTTGATTAAAATCATACGTGGTTATCTTTTGGAGGTGAGTTTGTAAGTGTTGTAATTTTTGTTTTGAATACATTGATGGGTTTTTAAATGTTCTATAGTAAGAATTCTCAATTATAAAATAAAAATAAATGTTATTCATCTGTGCGTGGTGGTGCACGTCTGTAATCCCAGTACTTGGGAGGCTGAGACAGGAGAATTGCAGGTTTGAAGCCAGCCTTAGCAACTGCAACTCACTCAGCAACTTGGTCAGACACTGTTTCAAAATAAAAAATTGGCCTGGGGTTCTGACTCAGTTTCAGAATGTCCCTGGGTTCAACCCCCAGTTAACACACACACACACACACACACACACACACACACACACATGTTATTCAAAATAAGTTATATTTTCAAAGATTTAAAGGACATAAGCCAAAACTTAATAAAAGTATAAATATATATATATATATATATATATATACATATATTTCAATTTAATGAATCTTCTACATTATGTATAATTACTTTTGTAGATATTGTTAGTCTCCCTCATATGCAGTTAGCTTCTAAGTCTGTACATACAGTAGGATTAGGGTTCTTTGGCTCTTGCTCTTATTGTAGGGTAATATGATTAATTCTGGCCTATGGGTCATGATCTGTGTGATCAATAGCAATGACCAGGGATGCCTCAGGGTCACAGCATTTAATTTCCAGTTTAACTCTCCTTAGCAGAAGTGAATGTTCAGCTTCATGTTGAGATGAAGGTGCCTGCATTCTTCTGTGGTAGACTTGAAGGACTGTCCTGGAGAGGTGCCCAGACATGCTATGGTCTTTCTATGAACAAGAAATCAACTTTCATTGTGTTAAATCACTGTCATTTTGGTGGTGTTGATTGCATCAGTAAAACCCAGACTATTCCATCTAATATAGTAACACATATAAATTATGTACTGAGATGAATCATTACTATTTCATAAAATGTCATCAATTAAATGTGTACTATATTCAGAAATTTTATGTCAAAACTTCAGAAACAATCACAGTAAATGGTATTTAATGAATAACCTTCCTATGGTTGGCTTCAAATGACAGTCAATGTTTTAGTTAAGTGTTATTGATTTGCAACAAATAGTTAACCAAGTAACTGCCTTTAATAATGGGAGGGACCTCAACATTTCATTTTGCAAATCTTAGCTTATATAGAGGTACATTGAAGTCATCTAGTACAAATGGGTCATCTAAATAAACTCTAGAGATTAAAGATGGTGGCATAGAGGGAGACAGAGTGTCTTAGTCATTCTGAGACTTGGAACTCAACCACTGGAAAGGCTGCTTCTTAATAAGGGAAGAAAATTAGTGTAAACTCAACAAAACACTGACAGGTGAAACGTGGCAGAATCAGAGCCAGAATAGAGAGGAGAGGACTGTAAGGAGCTCTAAGCATCTCACCTGGTGAGTGGAGGGTAGCTGCGAAGGTGTCATCTTAGCCAGGCCACACCGGATGGTGGCTCCCAGCACTGTGGCTCCTGTAGTCTGTCAGCAAAGAAGTAGATTCTTGTGAAGTCAGTGACCTCAAACCCCATCATCAAAAGCAGTTGACTATTCTCTCCATGCTTGACAAAAACTCAACTATCCTGATGCCCCAGCTAGACCCTGCAACTGAAGTTGAACTCATCTCTGCCCATAAGGACCCCAATAGCACTCATCAGAATCGTGAGTTAACAAGCCATTCCAGTGGGAAATTGCCCTTCGTGGCCACAGGGACATGCATGGCAAGGAATAGACCCACTGGGTCTGTGACTTTGCAAATCACTCCTGTGCAAGTGGGGGTGAGGGCTACTGTTGGACACAGCAAAAATGTGATTTAGCAGACAGCACCTAGGGGCATTCATGGGGGAGAGCATGAGAGTCACAGTTCACCAAACCCTTGCAGGGTCTCCAGGGATCACCACAGGACAGCCAGCCTTGGAGTCTGTGGGGGAAAATAACTCAGCCTACAGAGCTGCAGGCTCAGAAGGCAATAAATTCATGCCTGGCCATGTTTGGGTGCTACAAGCAACATCACCAGAGGCCAACAAGGTCTCACGTGATAACAGTCACCCAGAGCAGCAGTGGTGTCTCTGGGGTTAAATAGCTGAGCCACCCAAGCCCCAGGCTTAGAACTGTACAATCTGACCCTGCCAGAGCTTGGGCCTTGAAAGTCAGGAGGACAATGGCCCTGCAGGGATTCACTGGATCACAGCTACAGGCTGGAAACTCAATATTTTCTCTGCTAGCAGAGGTTGTGCCTGGCATGCATGCATGCCAGTGACTGACAGTGCTCTACGTGTTCATAATAAGCAGATCAGGGGCGGTGTCCCAGGGGTCATCAAAGCTCAGCAAGCTGGGCCACAAGCTTGGAACAGAGTAATCACTGTCCTTGCAGAACTTAAGCCCACTGGATACAGATAGCAGCAGTCAGTGCTCTGCAGTTTCATGGACTTACAATCAGCAAAGCAGTAGTGGTGTCTGTGGGTCATTAAATACCAACCAGCAGACTGCAGGCTCTGAAGAGAACATCATAATCTGTGGCCCTACAGAGTTTAAACCTGGAGAGCATGGGGACCTGCAGCCAATCAGTGACTCCTGTTTGTCTGCACTAAGAAGTATATCTAGTTAAAGAGGCTCTGGGGGACAAACTCAAAAGTTTGATTATATGAGACGGACTGGAAGAGGCAAATATTCATCCCAGTGTAGACCTTATTATAAAGGGATAACAAATAGACACAGGACATACACACAAAGAGGAAGAATATGCCAAGACAACAGAAACATAAACCTGAGAACTCTGAAAATATGAGAATGAAGCACAGCAAGGAAACAATAAACTCCCACAACTCAACAACAAGGGAGATCACCAATACTGATCTTCAGGAAATACAAGAAGGAAAATTCCAAATTTTAATTTTCAATATGATGAAAGACCTCAAAGAAAGTGTATAGGAAATAAAGGAGGAAGTTGAGGCTCTAAATAAAAAACAAAATAAGAGGCTTTGAGTGAAATGAAGGAGTCAATAAATGAATTGAAGACAGCAATAGAAACCACCTCTGGCAGGCTAGACCACATGGAAAACAGAGTATCACTCTTGGAAGACAGTTCATTCAAAACTGAAAACACAGTCGGCAATATAGAGAAGATAATACAACAACACAACCTGAACACCCAAGAAATATGATACAATATGAAATGTCCTAACTTACAGAAAAAGGCATTGAAGAAGGTTTAGAAGCACAAACCAAAGGTATCAAAACCTCTTCAGATAAATAATTTCAGAGAATTACCCAAACATAGAAAAAGACTTGAACATCCACATACAGGAGACATTCAGAACACCATTAAGACAAGATCACAGAAGGACTTCCCCATGACACATAATAATCAAAATGACTAACAGAGGCCAAGGGAAGAATCCTAAAAGCAGTGAGAATAAAAGAACAGGTGATATTCAGGGGCAAAACAATAAAAATCACTCCAGAAACCTCAACCCAGGTCATGAAATCCAAGAGAGACAGGTATGATGTAATCCAGACCCGGAAGAAAACATCTTCCAACCAAGACTGCTAAAATTGATGGGGAAATAAAAACATTCCAAGACAAACAGAAACTAAAAGAATTTATGATTACCAAGCCAGCACTAGAGAAAATACTTAAAAAAATAAAACACAATGAAAAAAGAAGCAAATTCCAGAACCAGAGAAGGGGCAACTTCTCCAGATGGGCAACTAAGCAAAGAAGAAATAGCACTACATCAAACAGACCTCAAAATGACAGGAAGCAAAAATCATATCTCAATAATAACACTGAATGTCAAAGGTCTTAACTCCCCAATTAAAAGACATAGACTGCCAATGTGGATTAAAAAAACATAATCCAATTCTACATGAAAAAAATACTTCTCACTATTCTGTATTGGGAAGGGGGAAGATGGGGAGCAAGGGGGGGCACCAAGTGCTGTGTGCATGTGTCACTGTCAACATTATTTACAATATGATGTGAGACTATAATGCACTAATAAAAGCATATTTGAAAAATAAAATAAGCAATATTAAGAAGGAAAAGAAAAATAAGTTCTAAACCCTTGATAAACAAATAGCAGGAGAAATTTTTAAAATTAAGACTACAAATCACAATTCTGGAATTTTGTTTAGGGAGATCTAGAATAGAACCTAAAAAGCTTTTTTAAAAATCTGTCATATAATTTTATTTGTAGTAAAGTCTGGAGATCACTCATCTTGAAAATGCCTTTCAAGTTCCATTTCATCAATTTAATCATTACTTAAACTTTGTGACCATGTTAAAATTGAGACCACTTCTATATTTTCAGGTCAAGTTGTCTAGAAGGAGTATCAGATGAAATTTATATACATGTGATTTATTATGAAATGGTTTCAGGAGACACCTGTGTGGAAACAAGGAAAGGATTATAAGGAAAGAAATAATTTTAGTAAGAATAAGCTCTCATCAAAATCTAGCCTCAGCCTTATATTACAGGGGGCTTGGGGTATAGATTACAGCAGAGATTTCATCTCTCCTTGAGTCAGGGAGCTGGGCTTCTGTGAACCCCACACATCAGTCAGTCATTCACTATAGGTAGCCTGGGCTTGGGGGATATAAACTGTGAAGTGCTCCAATCACCTATGGACAATTCATTTGTGGAAATTCATGTGTGAGCTCTTAGCAGGAATTCAGTTGACAGATGAGGATAAGTGCACCCAACTGGCAAAAGGGATCCCAGGGTACCCACACCTTCCACTGCTGTCCATCTCTTGCACCACTCAGACCCATTTACTTCTCATATTGTATTCATTCCATCTTTTAACAGCTTATCTAGGATTCCAAGAGGCCACAGGTTGTATGAAAAATTTCAAGAAAGGGATGTGAGATGAGTTACAGCTTCCAGTTATAGAGCTGGTCCCCAGACTGCAATTGTAAACTTGTAATTTCCCTTCTTTGCCATCCTTTACTGATTCTCTTCATTCCAGCTAATGGGTCTGATTGTCCAGGTGGCTCATTGGGTGAAGTGACTCAGTATGCTCTGTTCGTTTTGTATCATCATCTCATTCTCAGGTCATGGTTACTTTATTTTGCCCATTTACAGTGAAAGTTGTCATGGAAGTAAGAAAAGACACCCAGTGGCCCCCACATACTCCTTAAAATCACTAATGTGGCAGCAACTCTACCACCTTATGATGATAAGGTTCAATGGCCCCTTGCAGCTTGGTGATGACCTTTTATTGCTTGTTGTCTGTTGGTATAAAAAGCAAAAGACTAGTGGGGAGTAATCCTGCAAAGATCATGGGGACTCTTTTTTTGTACCCTGGTGAAAGCATGATCCTTTGGAACCTTTAGACATCCTCAGCCCAGAGTTCCAGGTGTGGGAAACCTATATTATCTGAGTGGATCACTGGGAGTGATGGTGAGTGGGGCCACACTCACTTCCAACGTTGGTTTCCTAAACCTACATATTCTACTCACAGAGGACCTTATACCTACAATGGCCTTAACACAAACAACCTAATCAAAAAATGGGCAAATGAACTAAATAGACACTTCACAAAAGAAGAAATACAAATGGCCAATAAATGTATGAAAAAATGTTCAACATCACTAGCAATCAGAGAGATGCAAATTAAAAAACTCTGAGATTTCATCTAACCCCAAATAGAATAGCAGTCATTAAAAACACAAACATTAAGAAATGCTGGCAAGGATGTGGAGAAGTAGGGACTCTAATACACTGTTGGTGGGATTGTGAATTAGTGAAACCACATTGGAAAGCAGTGTGGAGGATCATCAGAAGTTTAGGAATGAGCCTACCTTATGACCCAGCAATGCAACTTCTAGTTATCTACCCAAAAGAATGGAAACCCAATTGCCAGACTGATGCATGTATATTTATGTTTATAGTTGCACAATTTACAATTACCAAACTATGGAACCAGCCAAGATGTCTATTAACAGATGAATGGATTACAAAACTATATACACGATCGAATTTTATGCAGCCATCAAGAAGAATGAAATTACATCATTTGCAGGGAAATGGATGGAATTAGAGAACATTATGTTTAGTGAGATTAGTCAGTCACAAAAAGTGAAAAATCAGATGCTCTCCCTAATATGTGGAAGCTAGGGAGAATAGGGCATAGGAGTGACTCCAGACAAAGAAGGAAAAAACCTCAGATGAGTAAAGAAGGCAACCTAACCGAAGGGGATGGAGGTAGGAAGAGGGATACACCCTAATGCACAGGATGTACATACACAAACTTATCAAAGTCAACTACTATGCTGAGCATGAAAAGGAAAGAAGGAGGAGGGAATGGGGTGGGAATTGGGGGAGGGCTAATTGATGGATGTGTGCATGTATACTTCTACCATGCTGAAACCCATCAAGATGTATGATTACAATCCACCAATAAAAACAAACTCTTCCTGATCTTGGGGAAAGATGTAGACATCTATGCCATGTACAGGAAGCTCATAGGACCCCAAACAGACATGGCTCTCTAAGGTCTTCACTGTGGAATGCTATTGTTGAACTTTCAAAAGCACAAGACAGTGGTGGTAAGTAAGAACCAACTCCCTTCCCATGTGGGAATTATGGTTTCAGGACACACCATAAATGTTTAAACCTTGTCAGCAAATAAGAAAATCATACACAACAACAAAAATGGATGGTTGATGGGTGGAAATATATAGAGAAACCTAACATTCCCTTCTTTCCTAGCAGAAATCAAGCAGTGTATTTTAAATTAAAAAAAGTAGTTAAAAATCATTCCCAAACTTTCAATTTTTTTGGCAGTTTATTTTTCTATTCATAAGTGAAAATTAAGAAAATATTATTTCTTAGACACAGAAAATACTTCTTTTAATTTTTAGGAATTCCTTTAATTCAGCTTTTTTTCTTTTTTTTATTGGTGCACTGTAATCATACATCTTGATGTTTTTCAGGGTGATAGAAGTATACATGCACACATTGGTCAATTAACCCTCTCCCAATTCCTACCCTCACTCCCCGTTCCCTCCTTCTCATGCTCAGCATAGTAGTTGACTTTGATATATTTGTGTATGTACATCCTGAGCATTAGAGTGTTTCCCTCTTCCCTCTCCCATCTCCCTCAATTAGGTCACCTTCTTTACTCATCTGAGTTTTTTTCTATCTTTGTCTGGGGTCCCTCCTACACCCTATTCTCCCTAGCTTCCACATATTAGAGAGAACATCTGACTTTTCACTTTTTGTGACTGACTAATCTCACTAAGCATAATGTTCTTTAATTCCATCCATTTCCCTGCAAATGATGTAACTTTGTTCTTGATGGCTGCATAAAATTCCATTGTGAATATATCCCAAGTTTTGTAATGCATTCATCTGTGATTGAATAAATCATATTATCAAAAATTATTTCAAAATGGATTCAAAATTCATGAGAATTAATGTGTCTAAGACAATCATGTCTATACCTGTCTGAAACTACTGCTGTGCTTTCCACACTAATTCCATTGTCTTACATTGTAGACACATTTTCATCTATTGGAATTTTGAATAAGTAATATTTCTATTTAGTTTTCCCAGCCTTGGTTATCTTTATTTATTCTGCATATCTATATTATCTACCTAATTATTCTACTTTCTCAAAATATTTATGTGTATTTACTATTATCTCAAATGATTTACATCAGAAATTTGAATTTTAGATTTTTCAGCTTTTTTAATATTTATAAGTTTCTAATATATATATATATATATATAATTTTATTATGTTGCTATCAGTATCCTGTTGTTTATTTTGTGTTGTAATCCACCTTTAATCCCAGCTTTTTCTTTGGTTTGTGATATGTTTTTTGAGTTCTTTGTATTGAATTACCTTATTATTTCAATCCAAATTATAAACATTCATCAGAGGAAAAAAAAAGCACAAGACATAATAAAAACATCTAAAATCTTTAAGACAAAAGTGGGCTGAAATTGCTGAATCTTTGAGACAAAATAAATCTTTCTTCCTGTTAAGTGGTTATCTCAGGTATTTTTCCATTTCTTCAGCAATTTCTGGGTTCCTCAAATTCTTGTCTAATTTTATCTATAGTAGGTCTCTCCTAACACTTAATCCATACTCAATAATTACTCAATGATTTATTCTGGAATAGTGAGCTCTCTTAGGTTTTCTCCTTCCTCACTAGCTGCTCTCTTTTGTGTATTGTCATCCCTTTTCAGAACTCTTGTTGCTGAGAACCCCTATTCCAGCCTGCAGACTGCACATCCCTTATCTGTACTTGCTTTCTGGATGAGTGCAGCTTGTTAGCCTCACTGTGCTGTACAATGAAGTTCCAAAAGCACATGAACTTTGTTCTTGTTACGCACCATAGTGTCCCTATTGCCAAAAGCAATGCCAAGAACAGAGTATGTTTGTATTAAATGTTCATGGAGTGAATAACTGAGTGATTGAATGAACTTTTCTCAATTTTTTTATATTTAACTAGGAAATAAATTTTGATAAATGACAAATTGCTTGATTTGGCTGCAATATGAGGCTTCTGAAGGAAAGAGCTATGGGATATTATTGATTGCTATTTCCAAATGTAAATAAGTCATTAGTAAGACTCATGAATTAAAATGTTTATTAGAGCCCTTTTCTTTTATAAGAGGCATAAGTAGATGGTGCCAAATGTTGAAAACATATAAGATTAACCTTTAAATATGACATTTAAGGTTACGAAAATAAGTAAAAATTAAGAATGGAAACTAAACAGCAAATGTCTCAGGGGAGAGCATTTCCATTTTATTTCATGCAGTTCTGTGTCCTTTGAAGAAAATGTTTAAAATCTACATGTATGTTAGTGTCTTAGTTAGCATTCTCACTGATATAATCTAAAAAAATGACCATGCAACTTAGAGGAAGGAGGATTTATTTGACCATGACTTTGGAAATTTGAGGGTTCAGTCCATGTGAGGCCAGGGACCACAGATCTGAGGACATGGTGGCAGGAAGAAGAGAAGAAGAGAGAGGAAGAGCACAAGGCTTTGCTCCTCACATTATGGAGGCTGGAAGCAAGAACAGAGAGTAACTTTGGGGGGAGAAACCATATATAGTCCCCAAGACCCCACCCTCAAGGACCCACCTTCTCCAACCACACCCTACCAGCCAAGTTCACCACCTGGACAAATCCATTGAAATCTCTGCTGAGATTACAATCAGGCCCTACTTCCAACATTGCTACTTTATTTCCATGAGGGGTAGAGGGACATCCCAAATCCAAACCATTACATTTAGTTTAAGGAAAAGAAAAAATCCAATAAAACAAAATAAAATGAAAAATAGAATGGTCCAGGATGTGGGTGGCCTTGAATACCAAGCCAAGAAGGTGTGCTTTATTTGTCGGTTGCAGAGACTGCTGGTGTGAGCTCGCATTGCATGGCTGTGAAGGACTCAGAACAATGATTCTCCACAGGAAGGGCAATGGATGGTGGGGATGTGCAGAGGCTATGGGTGATTGCCATCTTGTTAAGTTTTGTGTATCCAGTGAATTAGCATCCCTAGTGACCAGTGGAGCCCTGAGAAGGGATTCACAAAGGCTGTCTGGCATGTGATAAACCTTCCTCAGACACCAGTTCTCATTGCATCTCCTGCAGGCACCTTCCAAGAATGCAAAAAGCTAGCCTGTGGCCTCTCCATCTCAAAAAAATTCTTCCCCTAAGCAGCCTGCTTATCTCTCTGGTGAAAAGAACAAAGGAAAGGGAAGGATTTGCTTAAGAATCATCTTACTTTCAAAGCTTGTGGTATTCTAATTGTTTCACATCTTTTGGGCTTCAACAGGGTACAACCACAGGGTTCCAACTCACTCATTTCTTTTTACTTAAGTCTTCTAGGCAGCACTAGCAGTCATGGAAGACCATCAAACTGGTTCTCCAGAGGGTCCAGGAGAAAGCACCAGGGATTCTGGAGGATGTAGTCAGTGTTCCTTCAAAAACTAAGTAGATGTGGGTATTCAATGTGAATGCTGCTTCAGATAGTTAATGCCAGATTTGGAGGGATGCTGGTCAGAGACAATGCTTTGTAGAGAACTGGCTTTGTTATCATGGTTCAACTTCTTACTTCCTCAGAGTCTTCCCTTTATTACAAACGTGGGGTGATACTATTTTGAAAGTCATAGGATTCATGTGAAAATCAAATGAGACAATACTTGATTTATAATTGATACCATAAATCAGCGATGACCACAGTGACAATATTAAAGTGGCAAAGACAAGCCTGATGATGACCTTGATGATGATGTCATTGTTAGGCAAGGGAAATTTTCTGAAAGGACCACTGCTTTCTGGAGGCAAATCCAAAATTCATAGAGCTCTAAATAGAGAAATTTGAAACCTGATTAGTTAGTAAGACTTGAGCTAAAAAGACAGGAGCCTCTTTCAAGGTGACATTCTCAAGATTCCCTGTGGAAATACCAGCAAGTTTGATTATGGGAAGTATTCCTGAGATTCCCTGTGGAAATAGTGGTGTGTTTGATTATACAGCCCCTAAGTCATTCAAAGTGTCATGTTACATAACATATTTATTACCTCTGTAGAGTCTGAGAAATTTTGAAATCTGAACTTCATCTAGCCTCTGATTATGGGATCTTCGCTGTTATTTACTCTAACATTAACACAATTGTGGACATTTTTTCCTCCAGGGACTGAAGGACTATGTAGTTCCTAGGATGGTGAAACAGAGACCCCATGGGTATCATGGCTTAGATGTCACTTTTGGCTTGGATACAGATATTCTTCAATTGGACAAAGCTGCACACATCAGTACTATTGTGAGGACCATTGTGGTCTTGACTTTTTAGGAAAAATTCAAAGTTTTGATCCTTGGTAAGCATGATTGAAAGATTGATAATAGCTGTGTTATAGTGGTGGGGTGAGTATAGTGAGAGCCAGGCATGGTGGCACATGTCTGGTATCCCAGTACTTGGTAGACTAATAAAGGAGAATTGCAGGTTTGTTGGGCAGCCTCAACAACTTAGTGGGGCCATCCACAACTTAGTGAGACCTTGTTTCTAAACAAAAAATAGGGCTGGGGGTGTAGCTCAGAGGTAGAATGCCCCTGGGTGGTTCAATATCCAGTAACACACACACACACACACACACACACACACACACACACACACACGCAGTGAGGACAGGATCCTGATCTGGTCAACCCTCTGATCATGGGGATTCCTAGAGAGCTGCAAGGGATAGGAAGAAACATTCTTGTCATGAGCACAGTCTTCATGTCAAGAACTTTTATTCTTCACACACATTTGCTCTAATATGAACCTCAGGTCATCCATCAGTGGAAGCTGAATGATTAAGTCTATGAGTGAACAAGAAGGGTATAGTGGTTATGCAATCCATCCTGATTTTTTCAGTTTCATTTGTTAGAGACCCGGAGCTTTATGCACTGGTCACATAGCTTGATGTCATTTTAGTCACTATTTTAATGGGAATGAATTCTGGAATCTCTGTTAACTTTGGAAAATAAGTCTAATAAAGTTCCCCAATCCCCTGACATTCAACATTCTAACTCATACTTACCTATATCCTCATTTCTTATTGTTTCCACTTTCAATTTTCTGGTATTATCCTCCAAAACTCCACCCCAGTAGACATGGTCAGTGGGCCACAGCCCATAGTTTTTCTACTGAGCCTGTGAGGGGTTTGAAAATGCTTCTGAAGGCAGCACTCCAATGACTCAACCAGTCAACTGGAGCTGGCGCAGGAGCCAAAATCTCTGTATTGTCTGTTTTCCAAATAGTTCCTATACTGATAATTATCATGAGTCTGGATTGTGTTCCCTTTCTTCCATTTCTGTTATTAAAAAATATTGTCTTTCTTTTCTGGTACTGGGGATTGAACCAAGGGGCATTCTACCTCCAAGCCACATCTCCAGCCCTATTTTATGTTTTATTTTGAATCAGTGTCTTGCTGAGTTGCTAAGGGCCTTGCAAAGTTTCTTAGATTGGCCTCAAGCTTTCAATCCTCCTGTCTTAGCCTCCCATGTATTGGGATTACAGGTGTGTGCAACCATGCCTGGCTTAAAAATAATGTTTTAAACTTACACAATCCAAGAATCACTGAATAATAAAAAATATAGTTAATAAGAAATGGTGAAGTGCTATGTTAACAGAGGATCTGACTTAACTCAAATTCCAACTTTTCCCTGCTTGCTTTCCCTCCATCACTCAACTCTGTCCTCCACACAGCTGGCTCTCAGGGGGAAGCTATTGATCACAGGCATTCTTCCTTTCCCTACTTGTTAGCACCCTCTAGGCTGGTGGAGGGCAGCCTTGTCAACTTTTTGTTGAATTCTTGAACTATGTGCTTGTCCTATATTGCCATTTGGTACATTCTCATTCAGCTAACTGATGGCTGAATAGAAGGACACTGCATGTGCCAGAATTTACAATGCAGTATTTATTCCAATTCTCACAGGCAATGAGGCAGTGTAGGGCAGAGATAAATAAAGACATGTTGTTGATCCAAATTAGTCTGCATCTCTAGTGCACAGTAGTTCTCACCCTGTGGAAAGGAGAATGAATGAGAGAGAAAGGAGTGACAGTCTGAAGGGTATTTCTTTCATGGCAAGAAACTTTAGGAGTGGGGAATATATGATCTCTCTAACATATTACGTGGGTTCTAATCTCTTGCCTATTTCTAATTTGTATGACCTTGGGCATATCATTTCTCCACTCTGACTTTTCCCTTATATACTTATAATATTACCAAGTGTCATATACATGTATGCCACTATTACTATGAACTACATTATGATGTGAGACTATGATGCACCAATAAAAGCATATATCAAAAAGTTTTACAATATATAAAAGATTTTCTACTTCTAATATTCTGAATTTGTGAGTCATTTGTTCATTTAGGAAACATTTATTGAAAATGTAGTGTTTGCTAGGCGTTCTGACCATAGTTGGGAAAACCATGGAGAAAAGACTGAAACATTTGTTGACTTTGTGAAGCCTATAATCTAGTGGGTGTGTGTAATGATTTGGATTTACAATGTCCCACTAGCCCTCATGGAAACAAGGTAGCAATTTTTGAAACACAGCTTGGATGCTAAGGATGGGTCCATTGGTGTGTGCCTTGGGTATTATATGGTTCCTCCTCCCCTGCTTGGACTCTCTGCTCCTGGCCTCCATGATGGGAGAGTGGAGCCTATCCCTCTCCCTTTCTTTGCTTCCTGCCACCATGAGATCCTTATACCCTGGCCTCACATGGAATGAACCCGAAATCTCCAAAAACTGTGAGCAAATAAGCCTTCCTTCAAGTGATGTGGTCACTTGTTTTTGGATAACAGTAATGAGAATGTTGATTGTGCACTGATTTTTGGGAGCAGAAAGTAAAGCAGAGAGAATTTATAGATTTATAGGTTGGCCAGAAAGGCATATGTAAAACTGGGGCCCATAGAGATGCTGAGGAGTAAAGTAAGATGGATAAAAGAAAGGAGGAAGTGGTGGCCATCATGGAGGTGAGGGCCAGTGGTGGCCATGATGGAGGTAGGCCCAGGGGCAGCCCAGAGGGAGGCAGGCCCAGCTGTGGACCAGATGGAGGCAGGCCCCATGGCTGTGATGGAAAAGAGCCCAGCAGCAATGATTAAACAGGGTGTGACTACTTTCCTGCTCACCATCAATCATTGCAATCACAAAATGCTGGCTTTGCTGGAAAAGAGGCATCATGGAATCTTCCCTTCAGATTTCAAAGACAGGCCTAGGAAATCAGGCAATGTGTGACAGGGTTGGAATTCTTGCAAGCAGGCCCAAATGGGGCAATTTGTGAAGCTGTGAGGCTGAAGCCAAGGTTGCAAGGAAAGCTCCTGAGATTTAGAGATGCCAGAAATGTGGAATAACCTTGTAGAAAGACTGCAAGCTGCAAGTCATGGAACTAGGCAAGAACACCCAGTATTCTGCCCTTGTAATCAACGAGGCCATAGGCATGGGGTTGCCAAGCCCCCTTGCAGATCACATCACACCACCATGTGCCCTGGATGTCAAAAATGGGACTGCAGGATCAAATGCTTGCCCTTCTGGATGTCAATACTCTTTTGGTCCCATTACTTCTTTCTATGGCCCTATTCCTCCCTTTTGGAATGCAAATATTTATTCTGTGCCATTGTACATTGGATGTATGTAACTTGCTTTTTGTCTTTACAGGGGCTCACAGCCAAGAGTTTACCTTGAGTCTCACAGGAGAACGTGGAACTTTTGCGTGATGCCAAAACTGTTAAGACTCTGGGAACTCTTGGAGTTTGACTAAATACATTTTGTATTGTGAGGGGACCATGGGATCTAAGGGGCCAGAGATAGAGTGTAATGATTTAGATTTAGAATGTCCCACTAGCACTTATGGAAACAACATAGCATGTTGGATGTGAGGCTTGGTTAGTGAGGTGGGCCCCAGGGGGTGTGGCCTTGGATATTATATGGTTCCTCCTCCCCCTGCTTGTGCTCTCTGTTTCTGGCCTCCATGATCGCAGAGTGGAGCCCAGTGATCTCCCTCCTCCCCTTCCCACCACAATGCACTGAGCTCCTCAAACCCAGGCCTCACATAGACCGAACCTCTAAATCTCCAAAAACTGTAAGCAAATAAACCTTCCTTCCTCTAAGTTGTGTGGTTAGTTGTTTTGGATTAAAGCATTGAGCATGTTGACTGAGATAGGGTTGTTATCTGTAAATAAAATCAAGTGATATATAGGGTGCCCTCAGGGGGTAAAATGAGGAATTTCCATCCCCATGATCTCATCAGGCCTTCAGAACATTGGCTAAGACATCCTATTGGTGTATGAGCATTGTGTAGGACTTGCTTCACTGAGAGATCTCACAATGAACTCTTTACTGCTTCTGCCAACTCTTAGCTCTCAGACTCTTACATGTTCTCTCCAACCTAGGACCCCCTTCCTATGAGAGTCCTTTGAAGATTGCCTTGCTGGTTGCACTTCAGGGGAGAAAAAATTCCTGGACACTCTTTCTTTTTCTCAGCAACTTCTATCTACCTATTTCTAGTTCAATGTTTTATCTACTTTTATTCCTTTGTGTTTCTGAAATTTGCCTTTTGGTGGATTCGATGAACTACCCCCTCACTCTTTTCCCCAGACATAGACACACTCATGATAGACTATAGAACAGATTAGAAAGCTTGAGAATAGTCTCACACTTATAAAGGTAGATTTTGACAATGGGGCTTATTATTAGTTTGATGAGGAAAAAGAATCTATTCAATAAGCGATACTAGGACAACTAGATAACTATATAAAAAAGTGAACCTTGACCCTTACCTTACACCCTACAAAAAAATTAGGTTGAAATGGATCATGCACATTAGTGTAAAAGCAAAAATTAGTATGGTGTTAGAAGAACACATTAGAGAATGCCTTTGTTTTCTTGGGAGTATTCAGATTTTTTAGAACACATAAAGTACTAACCATAAAATAATTTGACAAAATAGATTTCATGAAAAATAAAAATGTCTGTTTATCAAAAATATTTTCAATAAATATAACTCTCATGTTGGGAAAGTATTTGCATTTTTAATTCTTAAAAAGCATTTTATTTAGGATATATAAAGGATTCCATAATATATGTTAAGAGACAACAACCCAATAAAAATAGACAACAGTCATGAACAGATCATTCACAAATGTTATGTAAATGGATATTAAGCAAATGACAAGATGTATATTTTTGGTGGGAAATGGTATATTTTGAGTTGTATATTGGATAGTTATATCATGATAGGGAGAGGTTCAACTTTACTACTGTCTTTATTTGGGTTAACTATGTTTTAAAGAAGGTGAATGGGCATTACGTTGAGAAGGGTAGACTGTGACAGTTTGAAAGTATCAACTTGTCAGGGCTAAATATCATTTCCCATATTTCTTTTTATTGGTTCACTGTAATAATACATCTTGATGAAGTTCAGGGTGATAGAGGCATATATGCACACAGTATTTATTGAGCCATCCCCCAGTTCCCACCCCACTACCTCTCCCTCCCCACCTTCCCATGCAAAACACAGTGATTGACTTTGATAAGTTTGTGTATGTATATCATGTCCATTAAAGTTTTTTCCTCTTCAAGTCTTCCTCCCCCCTCCTGTCTCCTTCAGTTAGTTCCCCTCCATCACTCCACTAGGATATCTCTTCCTTTCCAAGTACCTCCTGTGTCCCAGTTTCTCCCTAGCTTCCACATATGAGGGCGAACATCACCCATTCACTTTTTGTGACTGACTAATCTCACTTAGCATAATATTCTCCAGTTTCATCCATTTCCCTGCAAATGACATAATTTTGTTCTTCTTTATGGCCGGATAGAATTCCATTGTATGTATATCCCATAATTTTGTTGACAGACACCTAGCCTAGTTCCATAGTTCAACTATTATGAATTGTGCGGCTATAAGAATATACCCTGCTTTCAGGGTCCAGACTCCAGCAGGGAGCAAGTATACTGTTCTGAGTCTGGGGTTTGGGTTGCTGAGTCACTTAGCCCCAGGGACACCACAGCTGCTCTGGGCAGCTGGGATTACAGAGATCTTGCTGGCCACTGGCCTCAGTATTTGTGGTGCCCAAACAAAAGTTTGTAGCCTTGCAAGCCTGTGGTATGGTTGGCTGAGTAATTTTTCCCCATGGACACCACTGCTGGTGGTCCTTCAGTGATTACTGGAGACCCCACAGGTGTGGGGTGAAATGCTAACCCCAGGTCTCACCCACCCAAGTGTCCCTGGGGATTATCTGCTAATTCACATTTCTGCTGTGTCTGATGTAGCCCCCACCCCCACCTCCACCTCCTCAGGGATGGTTTGCAGACTCACATACCCCACAGGTTTGTTCATTGTCAAACAAGACCCTACAGCTTCTCAGTCTACTGCTGGGATGGTTTGTATACTCACAGTCTTGATGCAGGCCACTAGGGTCTCTGCAGGAAGGGTCTTTAGGGTTCAGGTGCAGCCACAGGAGTTTGCTTGGTGGTTTGGCTGGGCAGTCTTGAGGTATTTGAGTTTGGAGAGAAGAATATGATTGCTTTCGGTGTTGGTTCTCTGCAATCACTGCCTCAACAAGATTTAGTTTCTGGAGTTGGTCTCTGAAAGCCACCAGGCCAGCTACCATGCAGGCTCACCAAGATGGCACCCGCCTCTGCTCTCTGCCTTTTTTTTTTTTTCGTTTTTTGGTACTAGGTATTGAACCCAGGGGCATTTTACCTCTGAGCTACATTCCCTATCCCTTTTTTTTTCAGGTATTTTATTAAATGGGCCATACTGTATCTGGTTTCTAAGTTGCAAAACAACATAAATTTAACAGTAATAACATAGCCAGTTAGATTGTGACAAGCATTTCTTTTCCTTAAAAAAGGAAAAAAGAAAACAAAATACTTAAAACACAATGGAGGGTTAAGTAAATAAAACACAAGAAAAAAGAACAGAAAAACCTATTAAAATACGCTCATGTTTGCTTCTGTGCAACTGTGTGCCAATAGGAAATGTGATTTTCGCACGATGACAGCATGAAGACAAGTTCCAGCATGTCTCCTTCCAAATAATACTGACAAAAAAGAAGAAGAAAAACCAAAAAGATGTGGAGTAGACTTCTCAGTGCCTGTTTACAGGCATTACTAAAAATCCCTTTGATTGGAGTGTGGGGCTTCCCGCTCAGTACACCTATGTGTGGCCCATGAAAGCCAAATATCCATAGTAATGTTAATATAGAAAGCATTAGTTTAACAACGATGTGGAATGGCCTCATTAACGCGACGGGGCAAGGAAGTAGAACAGCCCCGCATGCGGCGCAGGCTCCCAGCGCGTGGCCACGCGAGGGAGGGTGCCAGCTTCAAAATAAGCGGCACCAACCTCGCTCCCTCTCCCTATCACTCTTTCACATGAAGGTGTATAAAAAGCAAATCAG
>PVJS01008459.1:19376-53177 GCA_004027185.1 Glis glis
GCACGTGGAGAGTCAGAGGAACCAGTAGCTGGTCGAACGGTCTAAGAGCTGGAGTCTTAGGATCGGAGCAACCACTAATTCAGTCCCAGTCCAAGACGTGAAGATCAGGAAGCTCTTCGGAGAAACGATGGTGAAGTTTCAGTTCCAAGAGCTGGAGGCCGAGAAGATCAAGAAGCTCTTCAGAGAAAGGTGAAGCCGGTGGCTGACGATCTCAGGCGAGAGCAGATGCGTTTTCCTCGGAAAGAGTCCCACACACTCTACGCGGCTTCTCCCTCTTTTATCTAAGTCCACACCTATCAGAATCCTGCTGCCTACATTCAGGGCAGGGCTTTCTGTTTAATCTGCTGTTACACACCCAAAATCACATAATCTTGGGTGTGTCATGATCAGGTCAAGTTGACAACCTAGATTGACTATCACAGCAAATAAACTCTAAAATAGATTATTTTTTCCAAAAATCCTCTAGTTTTCTTGTTACAGTAAGTGTACATCTCTGGTTCCCTGCATAGCTCACTTAGATCCCTTTGGGAAGAAGGAGCAGAGCCACAGGGGGAGTCTGTCCTCATCCCACTGCTGGCTGGTGCTGAGAGGTCAGATGTCGATGCCCTTGACAAGGGACGTCTCCAGTGTGATGTTGAACTCCTGCAACGTCTGCAGCACGCGGATCAAGGAATTGACCGGCGTGTGGTCTTTAATGAGCACCACATCCTCTTACATATGTGCAGTGATGGGGCAATCGGCCAGCAGGGCGATCCAGTGGTGCAGGAGGTGATCTCTGGCTCCCAAGCACACCAGCATCTGAAATGTGCCATCCTTGCTGATGTTCCGGGGAGTATTGTTGATTGCAGTGACAGATCTGCAGAAGTTCCAGGCCCTTGTGTGCCAGTTTTCCTCGGGGACTACTTCATTCTGCTCCAATGTCTCATAATAGGTTTGTGCTTTTTCCAGGAAATCCCAAATGAAGACATTTTTGAAGAGCCGGGGTGATTTAAATCTATGCTAGAAAGCTTGTTCCATGGCAGAGACAAGGCCACACTCTCCACAAAGCAACAGTGTCAGACTGCCTTGCTCTTTCTCAGGCTTATGGAAGTGCTTCACAATGCCATTGACTGTCTCCCCGATGGACTCCTGGATCTGCCCAGTGTTCAGGTTGGGCTTATTATTGGGTGAGATGGTAACAAGCCTCCAGATGATGCTGGGGAACTGCTGCAGCAGCGGGGTCCTGCATGGCCTCTCATCCACCTCGGGTAGGGATGTGAGCAGCTCCCCAACTAGGACATGTTCCAGGTTTCCGTCATCCATGCCCTTCCCCAGCCACCAGGCTCTGGCTTTTCCCACGTCAGTCTTAATTTCTCCAATGTTCTGGATGTGCCTCATATCCTGGATCAGGGAGATCCTCAGGGGAGTCATGACTGAGCTGGCATCGGATTTCCTCCATTCTGAATCAAGAAGTATTCCTGAAGTACTCAGGCTTCCTGATGTGAGTTTTCCTGATAATGTAGCAGGTGAGACCACAAGATTGATTTCCCCTGTTAAATTTGTAGCCCATGACTCCAGATCCTCTCCAGAAGGTCAGAGACTGGCGATCAAAGGTGTTCTCTTCTACCCCCGTGATGTTCACCTCCCTGTGCCCTAGCTCCATAGCCCCATGGCCATCTTCTCCACCAGCATCCTCTTAGTCTTATTGCAGCACTCCTTCAGCAGTCCCTCTACAAACTTCCAGTTGGTTTAGGCAATGTCTGACGGAGACAGGTTGGATAGTTTGGGCTGGCAGATGGTGCTTCCCATATTCCTAGCTTCCTGGATATACTTCTTTCTCCAGTCATTATCCAAACGCAGGTGCTCTGTGTGCTGCTTCTGCCGATCCTTCCGCCTCCACCAGGCAGAGGCATTCCTTTTTGTCCACTTGTTGCTGGCTGGCCTGGTGGAAAGTACATCAAACTGCAGATTAGGGAAAAAGCCTGGTTCATACTTCCCTTGTCCAATCTTCATGTCAAGTCAATGTGGGTGAATTGCAGTATGGTCAATGTTTGCCAAACGCAGCTCTATTGCTTTCTCTGCCTCATCCACAGTGGTACACTACTGGTACATGGATGTGCGCAGAGTAGGTGTCCAAACATTCAATAGTCTGATATTGTCTACCCGGGAATCAAATACCCAGAGTACAGGGTCTTTATCATCATCACCATGACACATGATTTTGTTGTCAATGAAAGAAGCAAACATATGGGTCTCCAGGAATCTTGAGAGGAAGGGCAAGTAGGGCTCAGGCTGATCTGACAGAAAAGATGCTTTATCAAAGTTTTGCATCTGCTCCTTGTTGGTAAATCAGGATTTTTTATCCTGGCTGGACTGAATGACAAACACTTCATGCAAACATCTGAGTAAACCAATTTGCAAAAACTTCCCTGATCTGAATGTTTAGCTGGTAAATCCTGACTACTTCTTCATCACACTGAACTTTGAGATCCTTGTTGCTGCTGGGGTCTTCACGCACTTCCAGTTTTTCCAAGCTCACCCCAGTCCTCTTGACCAAGGCTTGCAACTGGCGATAGTTTCATTCTCCTTGAGGAGCTCGTAGGAATGCAGAGGGGAGCCAGCAATGTTCCCATTCCTCTTGTCCGAGACAAGCTCAGAGGCCCAAAACCTCTTCAACTTGGAAGCACTCTCACTCCAATGTCGGTTTCCTTCAAGGGGAATGCCAAATGCCCTGAGAATCTCAGAGACTTCCTAGACAAACTTCAACTTGTTGGAAAACTGAAGCAAGTCCTCTGGCAGCTCAGTCAAGTGGTTGTCAATGTCCACAAAGCAGAGGTTAGCCTCTTGAGGTAGCTCCAGCTTTGATCAGTCATCCAAGTCATTGGAATGCAAGCCCCTCAGGTATGGAACAGAAGCATCTAAGAAATGCAGGAGAGAAGCTGGGAGAATAGGGACATAGACATGCTGCCACTGGAAAGGAAACAGGAGACCTGTAGTCGTCTCCGCCACAGTCATCAGTCTCTGGTAATGCTGTGAGTAGAGCAGGATTTGAAACTCCAAAAGGGCACAGGTAAAAAGTTGAAACATTCTCCAAACCAAGCAGTTCAAAGACCTCTCTGACAGGAAAGTCGAATAGGGGAAGCTCATTGTGCTTGGTCTCTGGCAGATTTTTGGCCCATAGACCCCAGAAAACTTCAAGGACCGGCCAGGAGGTGGGAGTGGCACCTCGTAGAGTATGTTGTAGATGTAGCTCTCCAGGGGCAGAGAAGGGGGCTGAGGTGAGGTGACTGCCTGGTGGAGCTGCTCCAGCACAGTCTGACATGCCTTCATGAAGGACATGGGCGTGATGAGGCAGATGCACTTAGAGACGTAGAGAGTTTCCGGGCTAATGTCATAGGAGTTGAAGCGCTGCAGCTTGGTCCCAGGAGTGCCTTCACCATCTTCCATGTCACTCTGGTCTCGGCCATCAGCAAAAGGAGCATGGAGGACATCATGCTCGGCGTTGTGCATGTGGTAGAGGGTCTGCATTGCGCTGCAGATCTGTTTGCTAGTCACCTCTTCATAAAATGTGAGGGCAAACCCAAATGTCTGAGAGCCATCCTCCCTTGTGATAACAACGGCATGGAACTGGGGCTCTCTGGGATTAGCCGGGGTCTTCAGTGCCAGCCCTTTGGGCATGCATACCATTCCCACTGCATCTTGTTCAAAAGGGTTCCATTCCACGTTCTCAGGATGTCGGGCAAGAACCTTAGACTTGAATGTTCATCTTAATGGTGTCTGCTCAAAATTTTCTCATACCGTCTTACTTGAAATGAAAGGGCTGGCACCATCCCTGGCTTTAGAAGCCTGAATGTACTGGCATAATGCTGACAGCTCCTCTGGCTCCAGCCCCGTGTCGGTGTCCAGCCCACAGATAACAAAGTAGTTGGCGAAGCGGCTGGGAGCCGCCCCCTCTACTGCCACCGCTGCTGCTGCTTATGGTGCAGGGCGGAGCTGGAGCTAGCGGAGCTCCAGCACCCAGGTGCCCGCCGCCCTCAGGCCGCCCTCCCGCAGAGCCTGGGAAGGGCGGAAAACGCAGGCCCCACCCCTTTTTATTTTTTGTTTTGAATCAGGATCTTGTTAGGTGGCTGAGAGTCTCACTTGGCTGCTGAGGCTGTAATCAAACCTGAGATCCTCCTGTCTCAGCCACCCGAGTACTGGAATTACAGGCATGTGCCCATGCCTGGCTCATTTATACAACATTTTTGAAATGACAAAATATAGAGATGGGGAAGAGGCTAGTGGTTGCCAGGGTTTGGGGAAGTACAAAGGTGTGGATGTGAATATACAAGGGAAGCCCAACAGAACTCTTTATTACTGGAGAAATGGCTCCATATCTTGAATGTGGTGGCAGTTATATGAATCTATATGTGTGATAAAATGGCATAGTGCTACACACAAGTGCCTAACTTCCCCCAACCTCAAAATGAAAGCATGCAAGAAACATTGAAACTCAAATAGGATCTGTCGTGTAATTAATTTGGTTGTAAAATCGACTTCCTAGTTTTGATAATATACTCTATTGATATAGTATATCACCATTGGTATAGTTTGGGTAGTTGGTATTTTCTATACTATCTTCGCAACTTTTTATCAGTATGTAATTAATTCAGTTGTTAGAAAACAACTGACAGATCAGCTATTTTGGATGGACTGTCAACCTGGATCTTGAAGTCACCATGAATGAGGATATTGGGAATGGTGGAGAAGCTTGTAAACCAGTCACCTAGGCCAGATGAAAATATCATAGCACTTCCGCACCCTCCATAATAATTAAGCAAATGTTAAAATTTTGTTGTATTTCTTCTCGTAGCTTATTTAAAAAGGAATAAATATTGTTTTACTGATAGAATTACAGGCTCAAACCTGCATCCCTTCTGCTATTCTCAACAGAACTTCTCAAGTTAATTAATATGCATTATTCTGTCACATATAAAACATCGTGTTAAAATAAGAGTTTTATTGGAATATCAATGTAGTATAGAGCTGTGCTGTAGGTGAATGGTAGGACAATTGCCTGGCATGTGTGAGGCCCTGCAACAACAACAACAACAACAACAACAATAACAACAAAAACTAAAAGAAAGGAACAAAGGAAAGAAGGAAGAAAGACAGTGTACTTACTGCATACCAAAAGAACTGCAGGTGACATGCAGAATCCAAACATGTGGTCTCTGATAACTCTCTAAGAAATTCTAAACTATCATCAATACAAAGGCTATACATATTCCAGAGTTAAATTTTTATGTGAGGAGTAAGGTGTTGCATTCACTTAGAAAATGATCTGTCAACCAGGTATGGTGGCTTAAGCTTGTAATCCTAGTACTTGGGAGACTGAGATCGGAGGATCACAGGTTTGCGCCTAGCCTCAGCAACTTAGAGAGGCCCTCTGCAACATAGTGAGACCCTATTTCAAAATTATAAAAAGATAAAATAAAATAAGGCTGTGGCTCAGAGGTAGAATGTCCCTGGGTTCAATCCCCAGTACCAAAAAAATGAGAGAGAGAGAGAGAGAGAGAGAGAGAGAAAGGGAGGGAGGGAGGGAGAAAGGAAGGAGGAGGGAGGAAGGAAGGGAAGGAGGAAGGAAGAAAGGAGGGAAGGGAGAGGGAGGAAGGAAATAAAGAAATAAAAAACAAAAAGAAAGAAATAAAAAGAAAGAAAGAAAGAAAGAAAGAAAGAAAGAAAGAAAGAAAGAAAGAAAACGAACTGTCTCTTTGCTTTAAACTTGGGTTGCTTTTCAGGCAAAGAAACAGCACCATGGTGGTAGATGTATTCTACCATTTCTCTCTCTCTTTCCTCCCATGTGCCAAAATTCTCTCTCTCTCTCTCTCTCTCTCTCTCTCTCTCTTTTTTAGCTCTAGGGTTGGACATATCCCGGAGAAGAGGATCAGGAGAGCAGGTCATGGCCTTTTTGGCTTGTCCTGGGCTGGCCTGGCTGGCTCTCTCTGATTGGACAGTATTTTGGAGTTGACTCTGCCAATCCCTATGACTTCAAGGCCACAAGAGACATTGTTCATTGCTCCCAGCTCTCAGCTTCTTACCAGGGCTGCTGCAACTATGATCAAATCTGTGATGAGCTGCAGGGAATTAACCTTTTTTGCTACCTGGAAAACCATTCCCTAGAAAACTTCAGCATTTATTAACAATGCCACTATGAATTGCTTTATCTTCTGTTTTGTTCTTTCCAGATTCTATTTATCTTTGAATGCCTACCAGAAAATATTGATGTGGTTGGTAAATTGTAGAACCATCAGTTTGAGTTTCAAGTATTTCAAAAAGCTTCTCTGATTTACTCACCTCCATATATACCCTTGTTAATGAGATCTTTTCCCTACATCTGTGTTGTACCCTGGAAAGATTCAGAGCCAATTGTGCCAATATGATATGTGTATGAAAGGAGTTCTCTTCTTCTAATCTTTACTGTAAAGTTCTAGGAGCAAGAACTGAATCTGATCTATTTTTATGGATAGTGTTTGTGTATTAACAATATTGTGCCCAATAAATACCATAACAACATACAGAAAGGACATTGCAGCAACCTCTTTAAATTCCAGGTAGCTCCCAAATAGAAACAAAGAGTATGAACTCACAGTCATTATATTTATGGTATAGAGATATGACCTTCTGAATCTGCCTTAATAATAAGATAGTAGTTATATTCTTTTCATGTCTATGGTAAAGTCAAACCCTGAATATTTATTCAAGACTGACCTTGGCCTGATCTCTTGGCTTTTTATTACTTTCTTTATCATAGAAGTAATACATTTATGTGTAAAATTTTGTAACAAATGACAGAGAAGTGTATTCCACAAGGTGGAAGTCTTTTTGCATCCCACTCCCCAGAGGCCACTGTTTACTACCCTTACCATTGTTATTTCTTGTATTAATATTTGCTCTGAATAGTATAAAATTGTATTTCTATATTTAAATTATAAGGATCAAAAAGTGTGTCATTTTTTCTCTTATAAAATGTGAATAGTTCATTATACATCGAGTATTCTTCTTTTTCCTTTCTCCAATTCATGAAATTTGTTCTTTTTATTTTCATTTGGTGTAAATATTTAAAATACTAAATTTTATCTCCCGTGACTTTCCTTAACTCTACTATATGCTACAGGCAAGTTATTTATTATTTCTTTAGTAATGCCACTTTAATAAAATGTGTTTATAAACATTAAGAAAAGTTTTTAATGGATTCATGTAGCAATTTTTAATCTTACAATAAAACTTTATTTATAGACTATTTGGTCTGTGGATCGCAGCATGCTGACCCTTTTCTATAGAAAATATTTAGTATGTGATGCAATTAATATTTAAAGTAAGAAGCAGTAGCATAGATATTGAATAAATATTTATAATACATATATATGGAACATTGATAAAATAGGTAAAATAAAAATATGAATATAGCATTTCCTTTGCTTTCTGTTCTATTTTTCTTTGCTCTATTTGTGATACAATGGCCCTTTCATAAGTAAACAATGGGGTAGTTTGTAAAGGTAGCCAGAATTGTCCTCTCACTAAGAGGTTAAATCTATTTCCATAGCTCTTTATGTTAGCCCTGAGATTTTCTCTGTCCAATAGAATGAAGCAGAAGGGATGCTGTATGAGTTTTAACTGCAGTCACTAAGAGCCCTTGTGGCTTCCAGTCTCATTCTAGGACTCCTGGTGGAGAATGAGAATCTGTGTGGAGAGAGGTCCCAGCTACCTCAGCCATCCTAGCCCTATGAGTTGATGCCCCACAGATGAGTGAACCCAGCTGGGAACAAGTTAAACCCAAACTTTCAAGTCACAGGGTAGTGATTTAAATCAGATGGTTTTGGTTGTAAGGCACTATGTATTAGTGTTTTTATTATATAACGATGGATAACTGATGTAAATGGGTAGGAAAGAGCTGAGAGTGAGAAGGGGAGGATGTGTCTGAAGTTTCAATAAAAGGTATAAAGTGGAGAGTAGGAGATGGTACATCTATGAGTGTCCTCGAATGGATCAGGGAAATAGAGTACGGCTTCTGGACAGCACTAAGAATTCACTTTGTGGTGAAGGCACTTAATGTGGCTTGTGAACTTAGAGACCAGTTAATGGTCCTGTGTGTGTGTTTTATATATGCTCCAGCTATGCAGGTTTAGGTAAGGAGAGAAGTGGAGAGCTGGATTGAACCAGGATGGTTGGCGTTTTAGCAGGTGAGCATGATGGAGGAGAGTGGGTAAGTGAAGTATGGGTCCATCACACTCGAGGGGAGTGATTGTCATAGCAAACCGGGTGCTGAGGACACTGAGGACATGGTGACTGGGAGAGACCTTGTTGAGATACCTGCATTGCTGGTCCCAATGAACTGTGAAGACAGAGCACCAGGGGAGTGAGCTGGAGGGATAGGATCTGGTTTTCAGGGAGGCAGTACTTAAAATCACAGAGGAAACCATGGTTTTCTAATTTGGTAATTTGGCCCAGCTGAACTTCCTTTCCCAGAACTTCCTGTGTCCTTCATGTTTCTATTTAAGGAGGGTGGATGAGGTGCAGCGGTCATTTTGTCCTTAGCTCAAGTGGTTGGGCGAGACACTCTCGTAACTCTCCTTGTTTCTTGTCTGCTGGCTCCTCCCTGTAGCGCAGCAGCTGGGCCTGCCACCCCACAACCCTTGGACCCCACTTCAAATTCTCCAACCTTGTGGCCAGGTGTGTGTTTTCTGCCTACTAATGGGCACCAGTTTTTGCAGGATGCCCACTTGACCAAAGCTTCATCAAAACTGGAGGCAGCAAGAGACTCACCTGTTCCCTGCTATCTGCCCTCACATGTTCTAACTTGGTGTGTTGATAGGAAAAGGTGATTAGGATGCAGACACACTGAGGGATGACCATGTGAGACACTAGGGGGAGAAGAGAAGAGCCCACTTACCTGCCAAGAGGAGCAGCCTCAGAAAAAGGCAATATGAGATAGCACCATAGACTTCTTACTTTGGCTAAACTAGAATACTCAGAATTTCAGTTGTTAACAAGGATTTGGAGAAGGTACAATTTTCACACACTGCTGGTGAGAATGGTACATCTACTCTGGAAAACTCCTTCCCATTTTCTGTAAAGTTATATATACACCACCATACCACCCAGAAATCCACCCCAGGCATTTACCCTAGAGAGTGGGAAATGATGCTCATTTAAAAATATGTACACAAATGTTGACAGAAACTTTATAATAGCCAAACTGCAAACAAACCAAATATCCTTCCACTTGTGAGCAGTGAAACAAACCATAGTACATCATACAGTGGGAATAGAGCTTCACAGTTAACACTAAAATAGAACCAAGCTGTTGATATATGCAACGTCTTAGATGGATCTTAAGGATATTTTGTTGAGTGAACTAACCTAAGTACTAAAGACTAGATACAGTATGATACCATTTATATAGCATTGTAGAAATGACATAGTTAGCTGGGTGTGGTGGTGCATGCTTGTAATCCCAGTACTTAGGAGGCTGAGACCGGAGGATCTGGGTTCACAGCCAGCCTCAGCTACTTAATGAGGCCCTCTGCACCTTAGTGAGACCCCGTTTCAAAATAAAGAATTAAAAATAGGTCTGGGGGTATAGCTCAGAGGTAAAATGGCCCTGGGTTCAATCCTTAGTACTGCAAAAAAAAAATGACATAGTTATAAAGATAGAGAATGGTGATCACCAAGGCTTTGGCAGGTAGGACATGGGTAGGTGTGACTATGAAAGGAAGCCCAAAGGAATTTTTGTGTGGTGTTGAAAGAGTTCTACTTTAACAGAGTGTGGTGGCATATGCCTGTAATCCTAGTCCTCGGGAAGCTGAGACAGGAGGATCACAGGTTTGCAGCCAGCCTCAGCAACTTAGTGAGGCCCTCTGCAACTTAGTGAAATCCTGTTTCAATATAAAAAATAAAATAGGGCTAAGGGTATAGCTCAGAGTTAGAATGCCCCTGGGTTCAATCCCCAGTACCACAACTCACACACACACACACACACACACACACACACACACACACGGATAGATAAACACACATGCACACAATAAAGTAAAAATAAAAAGGTCTGGGGTATAGCTCGGAGATAGAATGCCTCTAGGTTCAAGTCCTGGTACAAAAAAAAGAAAAGAAAACGTTTGATTTCTCAATGTAGTCTTGGTTCTCTGTGTCTTCACAAGTGATTAAATGTGGTAGAATTATGCACAAAGGCAACCCCCTCCCCCAAATAAAAATGAGTGAATACAAAAACTAGTAAAATGCAAAAGACATCTGTAGCATCAGTAATTACATTGATCCATATCAATTTCCTGGATTTTATAATATATTATATTTACATAGTATATCACCATGGTATAGGCTGGATGATGGTTACAAAGGAATTCTGTACTATTTTTGAAACTCTGGTTAGTCTAATTAGTCTTTAATTAGTTCAGAATGAAAAGTTTAAACGGTACTAAAAGGTTAGTTTATTGGTAAGATGCATTTATAGATATTGAAATGAACAAGAATGAGGAGGATAGGGTGTGCTGGAGAGAAATTTGTGATCAAGACACATAGGAAAGAAGGTAATGTATATACATTTATATATATATATGTGTGTGTGTGTGTGTGTGTGTGTTTCCATCAATGACAAATGACCTATGTGACAGTGGTACCTTAAAATTATAATGGAGGTGAAAAATTCCTATCACCTAGTGATGTTGTAGCCATTGTCACATGTAGCACAATACATTACTCATGCATTTGTGGTGATGCAGGTGTAGACAAACTTATTGCACCATTAGTGGTAAGATAGCAGATAATTATGTACAGTATATCAAACTTTTTTTTGCGGTACTGGGGATTGAACCCAGGGGCATTTTACCTCTGAGCTATACCCCCAGCCCTATTATTTATTCTTTATTTTGAAACAGGGTCTCACTAAGTTGCAGAGGGCCTCACTAAGTAGCTGAGGCTGGCCACGAATCTGCAATCCTCCTGTCTCAGCCTCCCAAGTACTGGGATTACAAGCATGTGCCACCAAGCCCAGCTCAGTATATCAAACTTGATGATGGTTCTAAATGATTAGTTTATCTGTTGACTGTAGTATACTTTTATTGTTATTTTAGAGTACACTCATAAGAAAAAACTTACTGTAAAGATATATGCTTTATTCTAAACATCAGGATGCTATAGTTAAATAAAAGCATAGGTTCCATGCAGACTTTGAGTATGAGGTTTCTGTTAAGTGGCTAGCAACTCTGAAGCAATCATCCATATTAGAGCTGTAAGATGTTTTTGAGTTGTTTTCTTAATGTAAGGAATAAAATGTTGTATTAATTTAAAGGTGAACTATCTCCCCTGTCCCAATTTGGGCAGTTTTTAGGCAAAAAGACTGCACAAGATGGGTGGATACATTCTACTGTTTCTCTCTTCTCTCCTATAGATGATACTTCTTATTCCATCTCTCTGGTGTTACTATCTTTGGCTTGTAAATCTTTGGGTTGGATGTATGTGTGGGAGGAGGGTCTGGAAAGCAGAACACTGGTTTTTGGCTTCTACTTGAATCCTGGAGTTGTTCTTCTATGGACTTCCCAGTATTGAAGAGTTGACTCTAACTAATTTTGCAAAACTTATGCCAAACCCCTGTCACTTCAAGGCCAGGACAGTCATTTCTCAATGCTCCTAGTGCTCTAGCCTTAGTATCCTGCTTAAGAGGGATCTTCCACCTTAACTAAATTCTTGGGGTGGCACGAGGGGGCTGAAACACATTTACACACTATATACAATTCTCAGATTTACTTCTGTGCTTTTATGAACAATATTAGTATGAATTGCCTCTTTCCCCATTTCTATATTTTCAGATCTTATCCTTCCTTTCCAACTTTGTAAATTGATGTGGCAAAAGCAGCAGAGGCACATTCTTGGTTAATTGCTGAGACAACAAATTCTGAGTATTTTAAGAAGCCTTCCCTAACAGCTGGTTACCACATACATAAGTACTTACTAATGAGATCTTCTTGCACTTTGATTCCCATGTCTATGTTTGCATGCTAGAAGATTTTAGACCAATTAAACCAGTATGACAGGCATTGTATAAGGAGATCTCTTCTTCCAAACTCTACACTGTCTCCTGAGGGTCAGTGACATAATCACATATTTTATAGCCAGTATTGATGTCTTCACAATATAAGTACTGATGCATACCACTTCATCTCCAAGTCCAGGTAACTGCCACATAGGTGAGATGAGGATATGGTCATTGTGATTATGGTCGTGGTGCAGAGACATGAACTTCTGAGGTTGCTTGATTCACAGTGGTATTTACCTTCAGTCCATGTCCACAGTGAAATCAAATCCCGCTGTATTTTTCTGAAAATAGATTCCCAATTACAAATGGTATAAGATTCAGATTTGACTACCTGCTTGGGTAAACTGGGTTGAGCATGTGACCCAATTTGGTCATCAGATCAGCTTGGGAATCCAGGTGCTCTTACCACTATGGGCACCCAGTGCTATTTCCAATCTAAGACTCCCAGGTTCTATAGTCCTATGAATTCCAGAATTTCATCTGGAAATGGATGTGGCATATTTTTAGACCCCATGCTATCTGTGGAAGAATTAAGTAACTGCTTAACAGTTGTCAGGAACAAAGGCTATGTTTGTTTTTTTCTGCTAGAACCCAAGGCCAACACATCACCATGACATGGACAAATGCAATAGAAGACTTTTCATAAACCCAATTTTCTTGACTGTTCTTATATAGGTAGAAAGTCTGCTTCTAAGCACATTATTTTCCTCCAAACAAGATAATTCAATAGATTTAAAGGTATCAGAACTCACTCAGGACCAAGCTTTTTATCTGCAGCAAAGCCCCAACACAGAACCCAACATGATTCCCTCATGATGTGAGAAAAATAGGAATCATTATTGTCTATAACTTCAGGTATAATACAGTCATAAGTTAGAAGTTTTGATTTTGAAAAAGGGCTTTTTCATTGGAATAAAAATTATAAAGAAAAGCATCAATAAGATTTAGTGGAAGAAAAGAGGAATTTATAGAAAATGTCAAAAAGAATGGTGATATTCTTATTTCAGACTGGTTACAATAAGGAAAGCAAGAAAATCCAGGTTAAAAATAAATCGATTTGAAGACACTGGGAATCACTGAGGCATTTCAGGAGCATTTCAGGCCGAGAGAAGATCGGACAACAGTCAAGTGTGGCAGGCATGGTTGACTCAAAGATACATCTGAGGACCAGGCAGAGGCCCTTCCTCACTGCTCCCCTCTGCTTCCTGACATCTCCAGGGTTCCCTGAGGAAGGCTGCTTCCACATTCATCCTGCAGAGCCCTCTCGAGAATCGTCTTGAAGGTCTGTCTCTGCTGCAGCCACTGCCTAAAGGAGCCAACGAAGAAGTAAATGAAAGGGTTGGCGCAGCTGTTAATGGAGGAGAGGACATCTAAAACTACATAAAGGCAGAGTACTGAATCAATATTGTGAATCCAGAATAACAGAAACCAGAGGATGCCCATAGGCAGGCCACAGAGGAGGAAGACCAGCACTGTGAGCAGGATGGTCATATACAGCCTGGTCATAGGCTTCCTGTGGGAGCCACAGAAGATCCTGCACAACAGAGCCAGGCTGGACCCTGAGAGAATCACACACAAAAACATCAGCCATGCAGATATGAATAAATCTACACGTTTACACCAATAACCACGAAAATCCTTCTGTAGTTTGTAACAGATGGACCATCTCAGGATGCCCAGAAACATGGAAAGAACCCAAATCAGGGCACATACGACAGCTGATGTATGTCTTGGGCGGTGGCAGCGGTACCAGATGGGCCATGTGATAGACATGCAGCGCTCGGTACTGATTGCGCTGAGCATGCTGAGGCCTGTGATGTAGGAAATGATTGACACACTAGCTAAGATGTAAATCACAGAGGGAGGGAGGTCAAAATAGATGGAGCAGACAATGATCAGGGAATTAATGAAGTGGCAGCACAGGAAGAGAGAGTCAGCAGCCGCCAGGTTGAGGATGTAGACAGAGATGGCATTTCTGCGTATGCGGAAGCCCAGGAGCCAGAGCACAACCGTGTTTCCTGCCAGTCCAACGAAGGCTATGATGAGCATCAGCAAGTGTGGGATCATGTTCCTAGGATGGCAAGTTGGAGTTAAGTTCTGGTCACTTCCATTGACTGGTGTGACTTCTGTCCTCAAGGCTGGGATGGTAGGCTCCAGGGTTTCGAATTCTCCACTGTTGCCCCTGGGAACACAAACAAGATGAGTGCCTGCTGCATGAGCTCTGATTCTCAGAATCATCCTGTTCTGTGGAAATTACTATCTTTATTTGAAAGAGGGAAAAACAGAGGATTGCAGAGATGAAGTAACCTACCAAGATGTGAGGATGTCTGGAATATGGATTCAAGTACAGTACTCATTCTCTGCACAGCCTGAGCTCTCTGACCTGAACCTCAGGTCCTCTAAATGACCTGGAAATATACTGTGGTGCACACACTCCCACTCAATGGGCTGTACCTATAGGCCAGCACCACTCTGTTCTGGGCTAGATATTTTTCTCAGGAACTGGGACATACACAGGTGTGATCATGACATCTCCATGACTAAGATAGTTCAATTCAGAGAATACTCTTTAGAGCCATGAGAGGAATGTGAGTTCTTAACAGACAAGTGTGATAATGGATAAGCCTAGAAATGGACTAGTCTTTCAGACATTGAAGACAGCCCCCCCCCACTTTTGGCACTGAGAATTGAAACCAGAGGTATTCTACCTTTATGCTACATACCCAGCCATTTTATATATAGTTATTTATGTATTTATTTATTTTTTATTTTTTTAACAGAGTCTCACTAAGTTGCTGAAGGTCTCTCTAAGTTGCTGAGACTGGCCTAGAATCTGAGATCCTCCTGTCTCAGCCTCCAAGTATTGGGATTACAGGTGTGGGCCACCATGCCCTGCGATAGGTGCTCTTTTTATATCTCTATCTTTGTGTGTGGCCCACAGGTTCTTAAAATTTATTTAAAACATGAATGTATGCATGAGGAGCCTTACAGTGTTGGATGATTTGGGTTAAATGGAAACTAAAATTGAAATAAGGCATTAGAACCCAAACATATAATGGGATAAAAAATTCCATTCATCATCATTCATTTTGTGGACAGTTCTGGGTGTATTTAGAATTACCTCTGTGCACTCAAATAACTGATGTGGACACTGAAGTGAGGATTCGATTCGGTCTGCTTTTTCTGAGCTTCTAGAAGTGTCTAAATGCACAGTGTGGGACGGAATTTGTGTTTTAGCTGAATCATTCATCTGTATAGGAGATGATAAAATGCTAAGAGAGGTCTGAGTGAAACTGAAATGAGGTATTTGAAGTATGGGAATATCGATGGAGGATTATTTACTGATGTGGAATATGGATTCAAATGCAGTACTCATTCTCTGCACAGCCTGAGCTCTCTGACCTGAAACACAGGTCCAGAGGCTATGGAGTGTATAATCTAAATCTACTGCATTTGCTATCCCAGACAATCCTTAGTGGAATATTCTTTAATGAATGCTTTTGTGTGAGAGGAATCTTTGAGGGGAAATATAGTGTGTATTGGATTTGGACTGTACAGATAGTCGATCATGCAGATTTCATATGGAAAGGTTCAGCTTAGATTCTCGTGATTAACAGGAGCTGAATATGAGTGTTACAGGTATTTTCTCTTTGAATCTTCTCAATAGCCTCTGAGATAAGAAATACTGAATAGACAGTTCTCAAAAGAAGAGATACAAATAGCCAATAAATACATGTAAAGATGTTTAACATTGGCAGTCAGGGAAATGCAAATCAAAACTATACCAAGATTCCACCTAACTTCAGTTAGAATGGCAGTCATCAAGAATACAAGCAATAATAAATGTGTAGAGGATGCAGAGAAATAGACACACTGTTGGTGGGATTATAAATTAGTCAAACCACTCTGCAGATCAGTATGAAGGTTCCTCAAAAGACTAGAAATGGAACCAATATATGATCTAGCTATACCACTCCTCAGCATCATTCCAAAAGAATTAAAGTCAGAATACTATAGTGATACATGCATATCATGTTTATAGCAGCACAATTCACAATAGCCAAATTATGGAACCAACCCAGGCATCTGTCAACAGGTGAGTGCATAAAGAAAATGTGGTGTATACATGCAATGGAATTTCAGATGTAAAGAACAAATTTATATTATTAGTAGGAAAATGGATGGGATTAGAGAATATTATGCTAAGTGAATTCAGTCAGTCTCAGTAAGTCAAGGGTTGAGCCAGATGTGCTGGCACATGCCTATAATCCCAGTAATTGCGAGGCTGAGACAGGAGGACCGCCAGTTCGAAGCAGACCTCAGTAATTTAGCAAGGTGCTCTGCAACTTAGAAAACCCTGTTTCCAAATAAAATATAAAATAGGGCTATGGGTAGCTCAAAGTTAGAATGCCCCTAGGTTCCATTTTCAGTATGTCAAAAAGGAAAAAAAAAATAAAATTTAAAGTAGAATAAAGAAAGTCAAGGGTTGAATGTTTTCTTTTGTATGTGGGAGATAGAAAATAGGAAACAAAAGCGACTTTAGATAATCGAGGGGAGAGACAGTTGAATCATGGACAGAGATGGGGGAAAGAGGTGGGGAGGGGAAAAAGAAGAACCGATTAAGGAAATAGTTAAAATAATTCTCTGTATATATATGAAGGTATCTACCAGTCTCAGGAATATGCAGTGTAAGGGGTGGGTAGTGGGGTGGGATCTAAAGGGAAACACACCAAAACATGTGCATGTTATGTTTATACCACTCTGTATGTTTGTATCACCTATGTGCATGTATCACCCCACTAAGATATATAATTACAATTTACCAATAAACCTATTAAAAGGGAGGCTAGGATTGTGGTTGTAAATTTTGTATATTCAATCTCTCTCTCTCTCTCTCTCTCTCTCTCTCTCTCTCCTCTCCTTTCATTTTTTTCCCCTGGTACTGGGGGGTTGAACCCAGGGGCATTCTACCTCTGAGCTACACCCCAGCCCTCTTTATTTTTTATTTTAAAACAGGATCTCACCAGGTTGCTGAAGCTGTCCTCGAACCTGCAATCTTCCAAATCTTGTCCTTCAATTACTGGGATTACAGGTGTGCACCACCATGTCCAGATTTTCTTTCTAAGGTGAATATTTCCCCTTACATTAAAAACTAAAGACTTTCATCAAGCACATGGAAACAAAGGTCCTGTTTTTTTCTAGGTAGAATGTTTGATCCTGACCCAAGTTTAAAAGAACAAAATAAATACACATTTTGTCTATATATTTGAAATAACTTTTGAAATTCAAATGCTCTGCATTCTAGGTAGAATTAGAATGTGTTCAAATTGCATGATTGATTAATGTTAGCATTTGAATAGAAAGTGGAGAAACAACAAAATTAGTAGATTTTTTTCCCTTATGTGGGGAGTTATTGGAAGGCCCAGGAAGGTCACTGTATGTCAGATGTACATTTCATGTAAATTGACTGCAAAAGGGAGAGCAGTGAATTCAGATGTGATTGTTATTTTATGCATTTTTATTTTATTTAAAATAATCAAAAATCATGTTTGGAATGTTTTAATATACTTTTATTATTTTTTAATTTATTTTTATTTAATTTGTAGTGTGTGTGTGTGTGTGTGTGTGTGTGTGTGTGTAGTGCTGGGGATTGAACCCAGGGGAATTCTACCTTTAAGCTACACCCCAGCCCTATTTTATTTTTTATTTAGGAACAGGGTCTCACTAAGTTGCTGACATCTTCACTAAGTTGCTGAGGCTGTCTTTGAACCTGTGATCCTCCTATCTCAGCCTCCCAAGTACTGGGATTACAGGCATGCACCACCATGCCCAGCCAACATAATTTATTGGTGCATTGTGGTCTCACATTATAATGTAGTTCAGAGTGATATGGACATTCATACAGACAGCACTTGGTTACCTTCTCCCTGGCTCCCTCCCAGCTCCCTCCCCTTCCCCATACATGATATTGAGATTGGCGTTGATAATCACACAAACGTACATAATGTCAATGGATGTGTTTCCTTCATTGATTCTACCTTCCCCACACCATCTTCCCCTATCCCCTCCCTTGCTCCACTGTGGTTTCTCCTCCATTATCTCTTTTATATCAATTACTCCCTAGCTTTGTGTGGCATGCTTTATACTTATATTTCAAAGGGGGTAGGGGGAAAGAATAGAAGGGCAAAAAAAATAGTGTTGTCTACTATTTTACAGGGAACAGAAATGGAGAATAAAAGGATGAGTAGCATGCCTCTGGTCAAACACACTGGATTTGAACCCATGAAGTTTCACCCTTTAGACCAGCCCTTTGGACTCACCACCTCTGTGTTGATTATAGGTGTACGAAGGAAAGGCAGGAGTAATTTCTAAGTTCTAGCCAACATGACAGTCAAAATTGTGGATGGAATATAATATAATATAAACAAGCTTTAGAAACAGACAAAGAGAAGCCAATCACATAGGAAACAAAAGAGAGCTGGGTGGAAGTCAGTTAGGAAAGTCGCAGATGCCTGTAAAAGGCAGCCATAGCTTTAGAACCCAGGGGACTCAGCAGAGCAGGAGGCCTCATGTGCAGTGTGGACACATCTTCCTCTGGGCCTGCAGAGAGACAGCCAGAAGTGAAGGCCTGCATCATGAGCTCTCTGAGACAAGCTTTCACAGCCTTGGTTGGCTTGAACAGGAAAAATCAGAGAAAGCAGGATTTATGCTGTCCATATTCAAGTACTGCACAACTGTACATCTGTTTTAAGGGTGAGATGCATTTGTCATCCTCATCAAACATGAAGCTTTGTAAGCACTAAGTCATGTCTATTTTATTTACTACTGTGCCCCAGTATTTAGCATGTATTTCTTAAAAGCCATCTATTGTAATATTCACACTGTGTAGGATACAGAGGCTTAAAGAGGCTTAAAGAGACAATGGGATTTTCCTGAGATCACATTATCAAGAGCAAGCCCATCACCAGCCCCTGGTCTCCTGTAGCCTGTTTGAGGCTTTGCCATGGTTCTCTGCCCCATGGTTCTTTCTATCCTGAGGGACTCCCCCTGTCAAATTTTTATATGACTACAGAATTTGAGACCATGTCAGGGACTGTAGAGACCGCTAGAGTCCCTCAATAGTCAATCTTCTCTTCTGTCACATGGTAATTCTATGAATTTTAGAACCAAAAATTGATCTCATTTCACATGCTCTCTGGATCCTGATGTCACCATGTGACTTGGCACTGACAAATGGGAGGTGATTAGAGTGATGTAACTGTCTCCTGGGTCTTGAGATTAACAGAGGAACACAGACTCTCAGTCCTATCATTCACTTCTCTGGGCTGGCAAAATGATATGACCAGAAGTGATATAGGGCCAAAAGGATGACGTTTTCCCTATAGGACAGAGAAGCAGAAATTCTGTAGAAATCTTTGGTTTCATGTTCTTGAGTTTTCAACTCAGGTTTAATAAATTTCTTGTCAATGGAATTATTGTAATGGTTATGCATTGGAGCAGCCATACTTATACTGTGATCATTAAGAAATAGGCTTCCCTTTTTGAAATTACATTCCATTTGGACCAGGCATGATGTATATACCTATTATCCTAGTACTTGGGAGGCTGAGTCTGGAGGATCTCAGGTTCAAAGCCAGCCTCAGCAATTTAGCAAGACCCTTAGCCCAAGCAACATAGTGAGGTGAGACCCTGTTTCCAAAAATAAATAAATAAATGAATAAAAATTTAAAAGGGCTGGGGGTGTATCCCGAAGCAGAATTACCCTGGATTCAATCTCCAGCACCAAACACATACACAGACACACAAACACACACACTACATGCCATTTTAAAGACTTTTTTTAACCAGTGTGGGTGATTGCTCTATAAAGTTGGCACTAGAGAAAATAAAATGCAAACAAAAATAATAATTCTAATGAAGATGGGGTGAGAAATGATTCAGTGATAGAGAAAACTCAGGGAGTAGGAAGGCATAAGGAGGTGTGATGGATAATCTCATGTGTCATGAGAATTTTCTTCCATTCATTTTCTCTACCATTTTTGGCATACCAAGACAGTGGCTTCTGTGCCCCCATCAGTGAGGCCCTTTTGTTCTTTTTTGTGGTTGAATTAAGCCACTGGCTGACCCCATCAGGAGACTGGAGGGCAGGAGGAGATGAAGTTGAGGTTTGGATCTCTTCGCTCTCCTGGAAAGCTGTGCGTTGGCAATGGAAGTGCTTATCCACCTGCCTGATGATCCTCTCCTCCTCTAGCTAGAGCTGTATGTAGCTATGCTCTCTATCCTACCCTTGTCTCTGATGGCCTAGGGCTGGAAATTGTGCTTCCTTGCTGCTTATCTTGGGGTGTCTCACCATACATTGCCATTTCCCCTTAACCCTGCCCATCTTTGTAAATAGATCCTCCTGAAGGACTCCTCAATTACTCCCATTTGAACTACTTGTTTATTCCTGGAATCTTGGCAGATACACAAAGGGGAGTATTTCTGGAAAGCTAGCAAAACAATGAAACCTGTTTTATAGCATCTTAGCTCTGATAAGCAATACTTGCCTGTCTACTTGCCATCTTTCCATTACAGCATGTTTGAATGTTTAGAATAAAGGGCAGAGCACGGGGGATTTGGATCAGAGGAAGAAAGCCCTGCTTAACCCCTTTTGAAACTCCCAGAATAGGCACTGCCAGCACCAAATTTTTAGAAGTAAGTTTTGCCTCCGGCCTTTTGCTGAAGGAAGCACTAGGACCCCCGCATGCAGCACCCTGTGGTGGAAACTCCATAATGTGATCTCAGAGCAAACACCCTCACAATAAATATGGTCACTCTTGGAATGCACCCTTACCTTCCTCCCATTCTCCTGTCCATAGGTGCAGAGCTGACTGGTGCTGATGAAGAGCCTTTCTCAGATTGAGTGCCAGCCCAGTACACGTCTTTGTTCTCTAAATCACGAGATGCCTTCTGAAGCTGGAGTGAAAGCTTGTGACCAAGTGAGGCTTATGAAGATTCTGGACAGTCCTTGTGACTTCCTGTACAGCTACTGATAGCAAATAAGAGTCCAGAGTAATTTGAGACACTACACTTCAGTGATGAGTTTTTGGCATCTCCCCTGTTTCCAATCACATTTCAGCCTCTCCCATCTCATCCCATCCAATTTGGGGCACTTCCCTGTAGGTAATTGCTCTTCTTCCTTTAATTGCGAACTTTTTCTTTAGTTACCAATATCAAGCAGTGTTAGCTTACATTTGGGTCTTTACGGATAAACAAAAAAGATGATTCACTTAAGGCTCATCATAGTCTGATGCTGCTTAATTTTTTAAATGATTTTCCTTTTTATTGCAGGGGTATAATCAAGAGTAGCATTTTTGTTCCCAAATATAGGGAAATATATACATGCTGATAATCTCCCTAAATCCCATTCTTCATCAACTGCTATCCTTACCCATTCTCACTTCTTTTGTTATTATTTGCCCTGAGTAACAACCTTTTGTTTTTATTTTTAAATTTCATTATGAGCCAGGCGTGGTGGTGCACGCTTGTAATCCCAGTACTTTGGGAGGCAGAGACCGGAGGATCCGGGTTCGTGGCCAGCCTCAGCTCTCTCTCTCTCTCTCTCTGTCTCCCTGTCTCTCTCTCTCTCTCCCTGTCTCTCTCTCTCTCTACCTAGTGAGGCCCTCTACAACTTCGTGAGACCCGGTTTCAAAATAAAGTATAAAAAATAGGGTATGGGGTGTAGCGTGGAGGTAGAACGCCCCTGGGTTCAATCCCCAGTACCGCAAATAAATAAATAAATAAATAAATAAATAAATAAATACATTTCATTATGAAGTGGATCAATCCATTTCCTTATGAAATGTGAGGAGTTCAGCATCCATAATGCATTCTTCTTTTGCTTCTCTCCATCTCATGAAATGTTATTTATTTTCAACTGGCATAGATACCATGAGTTTTGTATTATCCTGAATGACTTGCCTTTTTTATCTTCATGCTATAGTGAAATAAGAGTATTTGCATTTTTTATTTTTATTCATATTATTATTGGTGCATTGCAATTTAACATCATACGTTCAGGTTCAAATTGATACATATATACATGCACATAGCGCTTGGTGTTTTTCCCTTGAATCCTATCCCACTGCCCCCTCCCTCCTCATACATGTCAGTGAGATCGGTAGTAATACCTTCATATATTCTCATAGCATTATCTGAACCTTTTTCTTCATAAGTTCTCCTCTTCCCATTATCACCTCCCTCCCCAATCCCCTTGCACTATTATACTGATCTTACTCATCATTTACCTCATGTCCCTTTTGTTTTCTATATTTTCTCTAACTTCTACATATGAGAGAATACATATGACCCTTGAATTTCTGAGGACATTTGTAGTTTTAGAAAGTATAATTTGAAAAAAAAAAGAAAGTATAATTTGAGATAGAAGGTGAGATGGACATGAACATTGTCGGCCATGGTGGAATGATTTTATTTGTATATTGTTTAATTGTATTTCTCCATGGTTTCCTGTGATTGGTGCTGGGTTCCCAGGGTGTAAATATGGGGTAGATCTGTGGACCCTTTAAGAAGTGGGGCATAGTGGGAGGTTCTTAGGTCACTTGGAGGCATGCTGTAGGTATTTATTTTTCTCAGATAAATATATTTGGAAATCTTAGGAAGACTTAGGCTCCATTAACTCAGAATTTGTGTATTTGGAGATGGAGTTTTTATTTTTTTAACATGCTTTTATTGGTGCATTGTAGTCTCACATCACAATGAATATCAATTTGATATTAACATACATGCACACATCTCTTAGTGTCCCTCTACCTCCCCCACCCATATGAAGTACCAAGAATGGTGTTGGTATATTCTCATATGTACACATTGTTTATGATAGTAATTCCATTGATTCACTTCTTTCTTTCCCTTCCCCTTCCCTTGTACTGCTTCCCTTGCTCCACTGAGGGTTCCCCATTATCAACCGAGTCCCTTTTGTGTCCCCACTACTCCCTGGGTTGCACATATTAATGAAAACATATGTCCCTTTTTTTGTGATTGGCTAATCTCGCTTAACATAATGTTCTCCAGATCCTTCCATTTTCTTGTAAATGAAGTTATTTTGTTCTTTATTGGTGAGTAGAATTCCATTGTGTGTATTTCCCACAATTTTGTAATCCACCCATCTGTTGATGGACACCTAGGTTGGTTCCATAATTTGGCCACTGTGAATTGTGCTGCTATGAACATGGGTATGCATATATTACTGTAGTTTTCTAGTTTCAATCCCTTTGGTATGATACCCAGTAGTGGAATAGGCAGATCATATGGTGGATCCATTTCCAGTCTTCTGAGGAATCTCCACACTGATCTCCATAGTGGTTGAACTAGTTTGCAATAGGTTATTAAGTTAAGATGAATCCATTAGGGTGGCCCTTTTCCAATATGAATGGTATGCTTATAAGAAGTGGAGATCAGGACACTGATACACAGAGGGAGGATCTTGTGAAGACATAATAAGGGTATTCTGGAGATTAAAGATGACAGAATAGAGGAAGGTAGAGTGTTTTGGTTGCTCTGAGACTTGGAACTCAACCTGCTTCTTGGCAAGAAAAGGAAAGAAGAGCTGTCAGAACTCAACAGAAGAAAGAGAGTGAAGCATAGTTGAAGTCAAAGCACAAAGAGCAGTGGACTGAAAAGAGCTCTAGTGTGTCATCTGGTAAACAGAGAGCTGAGGCAGGAGCCATCTTGGTGAGCCGGTGCAGGAGCTGGCGCTGCTGGAATCCAGTAGCTCTCAGAGATGAACTCCAGTCAAGAAGCTAAATCCTGTTGAGCCAGTGATTGCAGATAACTGACCCAAAAAAGCAATTGCATTCATCTTTCCACACTCGAATACCTCAAGACCGTCAATCTCCAGACCATTCAGGGAAACTACAGTGAAGCTCTGCAGCTGCAGCTAATCTTGTCAGGACTGAGAAAAACAGACCAATCTTGTAGGAAACAGAGTGGTTACCACAGGACTGGACAAACCATGAGTTTAGAGACCACCCCATTGGAACCTGGGTGGCTGCAGGGACTCCCATGACAAAGACCAAAATTGTGGAGGCTGATTTTGCAGACCATCCCTGTGGAGTTGGTGGCAAGGTTACAGCCAGACACAGCAGAAAGATGAATTAGGAGACAGTTCCTAGGGATATCGGGGGAAATAGAGTCAGTAGTCTTCCCTGAATCAGTGGTATATCCAGAAATCACTGTGGGGATAATCAACAGTGGTGTCTTTAGGGTGAAATAACCAAGCCAGCTGTTCTGCATGCTGGGAAGTCTGTACACTCTTTTGACAGAGATTTGATGCAACAAGTACCAAGGCCTGGGGCCTACAAGTTCTCAAATGATCACAGCTGCCGGTAGTGTCCCTAGAAATAAATAACTCAGTCACACATACCCCAGGCTAAGAATGGTACAATCTCTTTCCTGGCAGAGTTTGGGCTCTGAGAACAGGGAGGTCAGGGCCCATCAGGTTTTCAGGTGATCACAGCTGGCAGAGCAGCAACAGTGTCCCTGGGGCAATTAAACTCAGACAGCCATGCTGCAGACTGCGAATGCTACAATCTCTCAGCCAGCAGAGTTTGTGCCTAGAGATCATGGATGCCAGCGGCTGACAAGGATTCACATGATCCCAACCAGAAAGAGCATTGGCGGTACCCTGGGGCATTAAAGCTCAGACATCCAGGCTGCAGGCTCAGAATGTGATAATCCCTGGCCCTACTGAATTTGAGCCCAGTGACCATGGGGGCAGAATGCCAGCAGTCCACAGGGTTTCACATGATCACAACCAGCAGAGCATCAATGGTGTCCTTGGGGCATTAAAACTTAGTCAGCTGGGCTGCAATCTTGAAAACTTATAATATCTGACCTGCTGAGATAGGTCCTAGAGATCACAGAAGCCTGTAGCCAATCAAAGACTGCTGCTTGTCTGCACTGGCCAAGTACTATATCCTATTAAGGAGATTCTTGGGTCTAACTAAAAATACTGATTATATGAGACAGATTTTTTGAGACAAATAAATACCCCCGGCATAGGATTTATTATAAAGGGTCAATGAATACATGTAGGGCTCTACACAAAGAGGAAGATGATGCCAACACAACAGAGATACAAACAGGAATACCAAAAACATGAGAATGAATATTAACAAGGAAACAGACTCCCACAACTCTACAACAATGAGATCACCAATAAAGAGCTGCAGAAAATGGCAGAATGTGAATCCAGAAGTTTTTATTACTAATATGATCAATGCTATTAGAAATGAAATCAGAATAATGTATAATTTATGAAAGAATATATCAATAATGAAATTGAGGCCCTAAATAAAAATAAAAAAGAGGCCCTGAGCAAGGTGAATGAGACTATAAATGAAATACAGTTCTGAATAGAAACCATCATTGACATACTAGACCACACGGAAAATAGAGTCTCACTCTTAGAAGACAGCACAATTAAAACTGACCATTTAGTCAACATTATAGAGAAGACAATATTTCAACACAACCAGAATATTCAAAAAATTGGGATATGAAATGAACTAACTTATGGATTAAAAGCATCGAAGAAGGTTTAGAAGCACAACCCAAGGGCATTTGAGATCTGTTTAGAGAAATAGTATCAGAGAACTTCCCAAATGTGAAAACAAGATGGTCATCTTTGAACATGAGACTTTCAGAACCCCAGTAAGACAAGATCAAAGAAGAAATTATCCATGCCACAATATAATCAAGAAGCCTAATGTAAATGATGGAGAGAATATCAAATGCACAGAGAACAAAAGTATGGATGACATTCAGGGGCAAAACAATAAGAATCACTCCAGACTTCTCAATGCAAATCATGAAAGCCAGATGGGCTTGGTACAATGTTCTCCTATCCCTGAAAGAAAACAAATTCCATCCAAGACTGCTATTTCCAGCAAATATATCATTCGAAATTGATGGAGAAATGAAAAACTTTCCCAGATAAGCAGAAACTAAAAGAATTTATGACTACCAAGCCAGCACTAGAGAAAATGCTTCAAGAAATAAAACACAAAGAAGAAACATTTAATAAACACCAGAACCAGAGAAGGGATGAAATCCACTGGATGAATGACTAAGCAAAGGAGAAACAGCACTATATCAAACAGCAAATGTAACTTAAAATGACTGGAAATAAAAAAATACTCAATAATAACCTTGAATGTCAGTGATCTAACCTCCCAGTTAAAATGCATAGACTGGCAATGTGGATTAAGACCTATAATCCAACTCTATGCTGCTTCCAAGAAACTCACTTTATAGGTAAAGATATACATAGGCTAAAGGCGAAGGGATGGAAAAAGATATTCCATGTAAATTAAAACTGAAAAGAAGCAGGGATGGAAACTCTCATATCCTACAAAGCAGACTTTCAGCCAAAATTTATCAGAAGAGTGAATGCAGGTAATTTCTCACTGATAAAAGGAACACTCCAACAAGAAGATATAATGATATTAAATATTTATGCCCCAAATCTGGGAGCACTGACTTTTATAAAACAAACTCTTTGGGACATTAAGACTTAGGTAGATCCCAACACAATAATATTGGGATACTCCAGTACAATGCAGACCACTGGATCAATGCTCCAGACAAAATATCAGTAAAGACTCTTTAGATCTAAAGCACTGTATAAACAAAATGGATCTAATAGACATATACACAATATTCCATCTAACAACAGTGGAATACAAATTTTCTCAGCTGCTTAAGGAAGCGTTTCCAAAATGGAACATATTTGGGGCCACAAAGAAAGTACCAGCAAATTAAAAAAATAAAATATAATTTCTTACATCTTTTAGATCATAATGGAATGAAAGTAGAAATTAACTTCAGGAATACTCAAAGGAATTACAAAAATACATGGAGATTGAATGATACACTTTTGAATGAGGATTGGATCATAAATGAAATGAGTGAAGAAATTTAAAAAATTCTAGAACTGAATGAAAATGGAGACACAAAATACCAAAATCTATGGGACATGTTGAAGGCATTTTTAAGAGGAAAGTTTATACCATTGAGTGTCCAATAAGAAAAACAAAAAGTTGCCAAATAAATAACCTAATGGTATAACTCTAGGCCCTTGAGAAACAGGAACAGACAAATCCCAAAGCCAGTAGAAGGCAGGAAATAATTAAAATCATAGCAGAAATCAATGAAATAGAGAACAACAATAACAATGGAATACAAAAGATCAACAAAATAAAAAGCTAGTTATTTGAAAAGATGAACAATAGAAAAACCCTCAGCCAACCTACCCAAAAGGAAGAGAATCGATCCACATTACTAAAACAAGAATAAAAAAGAGACATCATCACAGAGAGTTGGAAATACAGAGGAGCATCAGGAACTATTTTGAAATTTTATATTCCAATAAACTGGAAGACAGAAGAAATTGACATATTTCTAGACATATAAAACCTACCTAAATTGAACCAAGAATATATAGAAAGCCTAAATTGATGAATAGCAAGCAAAGAGATATATCAATAAAAACCAAAGAAAATCAAATAAGTCAAAGTCCTGATCCAGATGGATTCCCAGCTGAATTCTACAAAAACTTATAGAAGACCTAAACCCAATACTTCACAAATTATTCTGTGAAATAGAAAGAGATGGAAGTCTTCCAATCTCCTCTATGAAGCCAGTATCACCTTAATACCCAAGCCAAATAAAGATACCACAAGACAGAAAATTACAGAACAATATCCTTGATGGACATAAATGTAATAATTCTAAACAATATTAATCATATGCATTCAAAACCATACCAAGATTGTATACCATAAATTGGTTTCATTCCAGGAATTCAAGTCTGGTTTAAAATACATAATTCACCACAAAAACAGAACTAAAGACAAAAATCATATGATCATTTCAATAGATACAGAAAAATCATTTGACAAAATCCAACACCCATTCATGTTTAAAACACTGCAGAAAATTGGAACAGAAGGAACTTACGTCAACATCATAATGGCAATGTAAAATAAACCCAAAGAAAACATCATACTGAATGGGAAAAAAAACTAAGAATTCCCTTGTCTTGGCCAGGGTTCACTAGACTAACAGAATTCACAGAATGAGTATATGGGAAAAAGAGATTTATCAGATCTTACAGTTTGAAGCAATGTAGTCCCAAATTCAGACTGCATGTGGAGAGTCAGAGGAACCAGTAGCTGGTCTAGTGGTCTAAGAGCTGAAGTCTTAGGATCGGAGCAACCACTAATTCAGTCCCAGTCCAAGATGTGAAGATCAGGAAGCTCTTCGGAGAAACAATGGTGAAGTTTCAGTTAGAAGGGCTGGAGGCCGACGATCTCAGACAAGAGCAAAAGATCAAGAAGCTCTTCAGAGAAAGGTCAAAGTACCAGTTCTATGAGCCGGAGGTCGACGATATCAGGCGAGAGCAGATGCTTTTTCTTCAGAAAGAGTCTCGCATCCCTCTATGCGGCTTTCTTCTTCTTTTATCTAAGCCCTGCACCTATCAGAATCCCGCTGCCTACATTCAGGGCAGGACTTCCTGTTTAATCTGCTGTTACAAAAACCAATTATCTCATTGACATAGCCAAAGTCACATGATCTTGGGTGTGTCATGATCCGGTCAAGTTGACAAATTAGATTAACTATCACAACTCCACCCCTTATCAACTTGACTCCTAACCCTGTCTTTTTAAATCATATTAATCTTCAAATAAATAAAATAAGAGTATCAAAATCTTGCCTAACATGATAAAGCTATCCCACATACAACTGGAAACGCACCAGTCACTTCCCTTGAATAGGAGGCAGGGCTTTCTGAGTGATACTTATTCCTAATTCTTAAGTATTGATATAAAGTACATCAGTGTTATATTACATGATAGAGAAATAAGGGAGGAGATAAGATAGAGGTATCTGCTTAACACATATAAATATATATACAAACATATTCTTAACGGAATAATAAGAATATTTATAGCAATTACAATCCTCGTTTCTGTAACTGGTCTCATGGCTGTAGTTGGTGCTTATAACTACCTTATTCTACTACCCATTCTGTATTTCCCCTACCTTTAGCCAGCACTTCAGCAGGTCTTGGTTCTTTACCCAGAGGGGTGACCCACACCTTCATTCCTGGAGGGTCTGAGACATTTGCCATCCTTCCCGGATTAGGTTGTAGCAGTTTTCCATTGATTTTAATAACAGGACATGGCAATACTAGGAGACGCCCTATGGGATCTCCTGCTTTCCAAGTATACTTTTCCTTAGTCCCATTGTGGAGTAATAGTCCAATTTCCCCTTGGTAATCTGGATCAATAACCTCAGCCAGCATCATAACTCCATTCTTAGCCTGTTGACTCAAAGGCATGAGGAGCCCAAAGTGGCCAGGGGGAAGTCTTAACTTCCAGTTTAGTGGAATCATTGTTGTGCCTCCTGGTGGAAGCATTCCTGCTTCTGGAACTAAGATCTGGAGACCAGCAGAACATAAGGTTGCAGGGACAGGAAGCAAAAATTTTCCTAGTGGGTCATTAGGGGTAATGGTGAGTGATACCATTCCCGTTTCCACCCCTTGATTCCTGGACCTATGGATTCTGGCTATAGGGGAAACAGTACCATAGAGCGGACAATGATTTAGAGAAGATACAGCCTTCTGGAGAACCTTGCTCCAGCCTTGCAAAGTATTGCCACCTAGCTAATGCCATAACTGAGTCTTCAAAAGGCCATTCCACCGTTCTATCAAACCAGCTGCTTCAGGATGGTGAGGAACATGGTAGGACCAGTGCATCTCATGAGTATGAGCCCATTGCCACACTTCTTTGGCTGTGAAGTGAGTTCCTTGGTCAGAAGCAATGCTGTGCAGAATACTGTGGTGGTGGATAACGCATTCTGTAAGTCCATGGATGGTAGTTTGGGCAGAAGCTTTACGTGCAGGGAAAGCAAATCCATATCCAGAGTAAGTGTCTATACCAGTGAGGACAAAGTGCTGCCCCTTCCATGATGGAAGGGGTCCAATATAATCAACCTGCCACCAGGTTGCTGGCTGATCACCTCGAGGAATGCTGCCATATCGGGGGCTCAACGTTGGTCTCTGCTGCTGACAGATTTGGCATTCAGCAGCGGCTGTAGCTAGATCAGCTTTAGTGAGTGGGAGCCCATGTTGCTGAGCCCATGCATACCCTCCATCCCTGCCACCATGGCCACTTTGTTCATGAGCCCACTGGGCAATGACAGGGGTGGCCGAGGAAGGAGGCTGATTGCTATCCACAGACCGGGTCATCCTATCCACTTGGTTGTTAAAGTCCTCCTCTGCTGAGGTCACCTTATGATGGGCATTAACATGGGACATGAATATCTTCACATTTTGTGCCCATTTGGAGAGATCTATCCACATACCTCTTCCCCAAATGTCTTTTTTGCCAATCTTCCAATCATGTTCTTTCCAAGTCCCAGACCATCCAGCCAAACCATTGGCCACAGCCCATGAATCCATATATAAAGGTACATCTGACCATTTTTCCTTCCAAGCAAAGTGCACAACCAGGTGCACTGCACAAAGTTCTGCCCAGTGGGAAGATTTCCCTTCACCACTGTCCTTCAGGGATGTCCCAGAGAGGGGCTGCAAGGCTGCCGCTGTCCATATTTGGGTAGTGCCCGCATATCGAGCAGCACCATCTGCAAATCAAGCCCTAGCTTTCTCATCCTCTGTCAACTGATCATATGGTATACCCCATGAGGCCATAGGTTCACACTGAAGGACAGAAGGCACTATGACAGAAGTAGGACTCACAGGCATCCGGGCCACCTCCTCATGTAATTTGCTCGTACCTTCAGGACCTGCTCAGGCCCTATCACGTATGTACCATTTCCACTTGACGATGGACTGCTGCTGTGCACGTCCAACTTTGTGGCTTGATGGATTAGAGAGAATCCAGCTCATAATGGGCAGCTCAGGTCACATGGTAACCTGGTGGTCCATGGTTAAGCCTTCAGTTTCCACTGAGGCCCAGTAGCAAGCCAAGAGCTGCTTCTCAAAGGGAGAGTAATTGTCCGCGGATGACGGCAGGGCTTTGCTCCAAAATCCCAAGGGCCCCTTCTGTGATTCACCCACAGGGGCTTTCCAGAGGCTCCAAATGGCATCTCTACCTGCCACTGAGACCTCTAGTACCATAGGGTCCGCCGGATCATAGGGCAAAGTGGCAGAGCTGCCTGCATGGCAGCTTGGACCTGCTGCAAAGCCTGCTCCTGTTCTCTGCCCCACTCAAAACTAGCAGCTTTTTGAGTCACTCAGTAGATAGGCCAGAGTAACACACCCAAATGAGTAATGTGTTGCCTCCAAAAACCAAACAGGCCCACCAAATGTTGTGCCTCCTATTTAGTTGTAGGAGGGGCCAGTCGTAATAGTTTATCCTTTACTTTAGACGGAATATCTTGGCATGCCCCACCCCATTGGACTCCTAGAAATTTCACTGAGGTAGAAGGCCTCTGAATTTAGCTGGGTTTATTTCCCATCCCCTGGCACGCAAATGCTTCACCAACAAGTCCAGAGCGGTGGCTATGTCTTGCTCGCTTGGCCCTATCAACATAATGTCATCAATATAATGAATCAGAGTAATACCATGCGGAAGAGAAAGTCTATCAATATCCCTGCGCACTAGATTATGACACAGGGCTGGGGAGTTGATATACCCCAGGGGCAGAGTAGTGAAGGTATAATGCTGGCCCTGCCAGCTGAAGGCAAATTGCTTCTGGTGATCCTTAGGAACCGGTACAGAGAAAAATACATTGGCCAAGTCAATAGCTGCATACCAGGTACCAGGAGACATGTTAATCTGCTCTAACAAGGAAACCACATCCGGCATAGTGGCCACAATTGGAGTCACTACTTGATTAAGTTTACAATAATCAACAGTCATTCTCCAAGTTCCATCAGTCTTCTGCACAGGCCAAATGGGATAGTTAAATTGGGATGTGGTGGGAACCACCACCCTTGCATCTTTCAAGTCTTTGATGGCGGCACTAATCTCTGCAATCCCTCCAGGTATGCGATATTGTTTTTGATTCACTATTTTCCCAGGAAGAGGTAGCTCTAATGGCTTCCATTTAGCCCTTCCCACCATAATAGCCCTGACTCCACAGACCAGAGAACCAATGTGGGGATTCTGCCAAGTACTGAGTATGTCCATACCAATAATACATTCAGGGACTGGAGAGATTACCACAGGATGAGTACAGGGACCCACTGGACCCACTGTGAGTCAGACCTTGGCTAGAACACTTTGGATCACCTGACCTCCATAAGCACCTACTTTGACCGGAGGACCACAATGATGTTTAGGATCACCTGGGATCAACGTCAACTCAGATCCAGTGTCCAGCAGTCCCCTAAAAATCTGATCGTTTCCTTTTCTCCAATGTATAGTCACTGTAGTGAAAGGCCATAGGGCCCTTTGGGGAAGGATGGAGGAAATATTAACAGTAGAACTTTTTGGTTCTATATCAGAGCCCTTCCTCAAGGGGACCTGGCCTCCCCGATAGTCAAGGGGTTCCAGGTCAGTAAACTGACTCAAGTCTGGGAACTGGTTGAGAGACCGTGATTCTCCACTTTTACGATTGAAGTCAGACTCTGGTATATCAATTCTCGAATTTCTCTGTTTATACAAATCCAATAAAAATTTGGTGGGTTTCCTGTCTATTTGACTTCTGGGGACACCATGACTAATCAGCCAATGCCATAAATCTGCACAAGTCAAGCCCTTCTGCTCATCGTTCCTCCTCTGCCGTCCATTATAATAGGTACAACTGCCTTGCCTCTGACGATTGAGAGCCGACACCTGACCCTTGCTACTGGAACCAAGAATACCCATAACACCTAAATCTAATAATTTGTCAATTGCATCTCCCACCATAAGTTCTGGCATACAGAGGATAGCAACAGCAGAGCCCTTCAAGGATGATGGTGCCCCCATCACAAATTTATTTCTTAAAGTACGGGAGAAGGGAACGTCCTCTGGACGTGTCCACTGTGGAGGAGAAGGCCCCAAATGGCAAAACCACTCCAACATTCCAAGCTCCCTCAGCCTTTGAATCCCCTCATCCACAGAAAAAACCAAGGGAGGTCAGACATTTCCAAATCACCTACAGTAAGCCACCTTTTGGTCCATACCTCAGCCAACCAACCAAATAAACTATTAGTACCCTTTGAACATTACAAGCTGCTGCATTAAATTTAGAATCTCTGCACAATGGGCCCATATCAACAAATTCAGCCTGATCTAATCGTATATTATTCCCACCATTATCCCATACCCTTAAAAATTAATTCCCATGCATATTCCCCAGACCTCTGTTTATAGGAGTTAGAAAACTCGATGAGTTCTTTCTGTGTATAGCATTCTTCCTCATGGGTCACAACCTGCACCTCACCTCTAGGGGCCCGCTTAGACTTGCTCCTAGTTATTGGTCTGGAGGAAAAAGTGGGTGGGGCGGGTAGGCCCTGAAGAGTACCAGCATTACCTTGCTCTGTCACCCTAGACAATGCTGGAGTATTTCTCCCAGGGGAAGGTGGAGAAGCCAATTCTGTAGAGGGTGGGGAGTCCTCATCTACTGGCAGGACAAACCTCTCAAAATGCTCAGATTCAGTGTCCCCAGCCTCTTCAGAGTCCTCCCAGATATCCCCATTCCATTTTTCAGGATCCCAT
>PVJS01008460.1:0-53053 GCA_004027185.1 Glis glis
CCTCCGCGCTACGCCCCCGGCCCTATTTTTTATACTTTATTTTGAAACCGGGTCTCACGAAGTTGCGGAGGGCCTAAGGATAGAGAGAGAGAGAGAGAGAGAGAGAGAGAGAGAGAGAGAGAGAGAGAGAAAGAGAGCTGAGGCTGGCCGCGAACCCGGATCCTCTGGTCTCCGCCTCCCAAAGTACTGGGATTACAAGCGTGCGCCACCACGCCCGGCCTGAAAGCTTAACTCTTAAGCCAGGCATGGTGGTGCACGCTTGTAATCCCAGTACTTGGGATGCTAAAACAGGAGAATCGCAGGTTTACGGCCAGCCTCAGCTACTTAGTGAGGCCCTCCACAACTTAGTGAGACCTTGTTTCACAATAAAGAATAAAAAATAGGGATGGGGGTATAGCTCACAGGTAGAATGCCCCTGGGTTCAATCCCCAGTACCAAAAAAAAAAAAAAAAAAAAAAAAAAAAAAAAAAAAAAAAAAAAAAAAAAAAAAAAAAAAAAAAAAAAAAAAAAAAAAAAAAGCTTAACTCTTGGGCTAGCAGGAATGTGCACAGGGAGAAGAGAACTGCAGGGCCTCAGGTGCACCAGGGCAGTGCTGGTCAGAGCTTCACACGTGCCTGAGATGTGCTCTGGCCTCCAGCCTCATGCAGTGAGGATGCTCTCTGTTCTCCGGCCTCGTGTACCATGAGTATTCTGATGAAGTGAGAAGGATTCACTGTGGCTCCATCTCTCGGCCACATTCTTGGGCACAAGGGTAGCAAGCAAATAACCGCCCCATGACTCCAAGACTTCGCAGAGATTTGGGGAAAGCCCTGCTTTGAGACAACGCCTCTGTATTACTATTCCCTTCTGACCACTGGGCAATGTTACTTGACTGTTTCTATTCTGGACTCTCTTTTATGCATTCTCTTCCAGAGAGCTCTGAAGTGCCTCTCTACATGTCAATCATATGTATCTAAAAGCATATGAATTCTAGAATGAGCACAACTGAGGCTCTGGTTCGCTCCTGCCCCAGAATGATTTGTCGGTGACCAGGGTCACGAAGCCGATGAGTTGGGGAGCTACTGTTTTAGCCAGGACAGATTTGTTCCTGCCCCTTTTCTCTGTTCCCTCACTGTCAAACAGCTCAAGTCAATATCAAGTAGGAGCAGTAGTTAGGAAGGGACAGGGTCTCACCACAACTAGGAAAGGATCCTCTTTCCCCACAATTACCCTGCAGCACAGGGGATTAACTAGTGAATTCCTTCAAAGCTGTCTTCTCTGCGCCAACTTCAGACATGTGCAGTTTGGGTGGGATGTGCAACACTGTGTAAGAGGAGCCCAGACCTGGTGTCTGATCCTCAGCGCATTGTCAACCACATGAGCGTAGGTGTCATTTCAGCTGTCCTCTGCCTCCTCAGAGGTAACTCTCTCCTAATTCTACCTCGCATATATTCTGGGGAAAATGGACACAACTCTCTCTTATGAACTCATACGGGTACCCAAAGCTTCTGCATAATGTTTCAGTGTTTTAAAACTTCAGTTTGAAAATTATTTTGATTTTCTTCTCCCACAGGAAGAGTTTTTTTTTTCCTACTGCCCTCCCTTCTAACTTGTATTGCACAGGAGTCCATCCTATTTGGGATACTGTCTATGTTTGTGACATCTCTCCATCCGAAATCTCCTTGCCTGTGAGGTCCTGCTGAGAGAATCATCTGCAAACATCCAGACTCTATTCTATAAAGCACTGACATAGCTGACTGGACAAAGAATGGCTCCTGACCTAACGCTGACTTGTGAGGTGGTCTATCCTGAAGTCTCCACTCCACAGGAAAGCTCTGAATTAGACGTTGAAGGATCAATCAACGAAAACCTCTCCTCTGGACAAAACACAGAGAGAAAAAAGAACAGGAAAAAATTAATGGAACTAACATAGGGGAAATGGAGTCCCAGAATTAAAGGAACAAGAAAAAAGAAATACATAACTTTTTCTAATAGTTGGGCGTGGTGGCACATGCCTGTAATCCCAGTACTTGGGAGGCTGAGACAGGAGGATTGCAGGTTTGAAACCAGCCTCAGCAACCTAATGAGGCTGCCAGCAATTTAGCAACCCTGTTTCCAAATAAAAATAAAAATAGGGCTAGGGGTATAACTCAGAGATAGAATGCCCTTGGGTTCAATTCCCAGCACCAGAGAGAGAGAGAGAGAGAGAGAGAGAGAGAGAGAGAGAGATAGAGAACTTTTTCTAAAAGGAATGAAAGACATAATAAGGTAGATAAAAACACACATGCACACAGGAGCCTATGCTTGCACGTGCGCGCGCGCGCGCACACACACACACACACACACACACACCCCACACACACCTAGACACATAGAACACAATCATAAAAGGGAACTAGTAAAAATTGCAATAGAAATAAAAAACAGTGGACTTCTCATTCAAAATCATGCAAGGCAGGGAAGGAAGTGGTGTATTTCTGAAAATCATGAATAGACCTTTTCTTGCACACTTTAGATTTACATAATTGAGACAATACATAGAACTGGATATCCCAAACCAACCCCCTCCCTACTCTCTATCTGTGAATACAGTTTTTCCTATTATTAACAGCTTGTATCAAGGTGATACCTTTGTTACAATTACTTACTGAAATATAATTATGGTAATGAATGCAATTATACTTACTACATTATTAGTATCTATAGTCCATAGTGTGCATTAAAGAAGGTTTATTCTTTATATTGTACAGTTACATGGGTTTTGGCATATAACTATTACTAGTTTCAAATAGAATTAGTTTTACTACCTGTTATGGTTTAGATATAGAATGTTCCCTGAAAGAGCTCATATATTGATGTTCAGAGTTGAAATGATGAAATCATGATGGTTCTAATCTCATCAGTGGGTAAATTCACTATAATGGATCTATTGGGTGGTAACCTAGGCAGGTGGGGTGTGGCCTTGGGGACTGTGTGTCCTTGAATCCCCTTGCTTGCTAGCTCTTGCTTCCAGTCACCATGCCTGACAGTGACTGAACCCCTGAAATCTTCAGAACTGTGAGCAAATAAACCTTCCATCCTTTGAGTTGTTGTGGTCAGGTGTTTTGGGCCACAGCAGTGAGAATGCTGACTGAAACACCACCCTAAAAATCCCATGTTTCACCTACTCATCCCTCCTTTCCCTCTTCTCAAACCCATGGCAACCACTGATCTTTCTACAGTTACAGAGTGGCATATTTAAAGTACTGGGGGGGGGAGTATAGTCAATGCAGATTTCTATGCACAGTGAAAATATTGTTGAAAAATTAAGGTGAAATAAAGATTTTTGTTGACAACAAAAATTGACAGAACCCAGCAGTAGACATGTATCACAAGGAATATTAAATTAAAATTTTCTCAGCAAGTGTTAATTATTAGACAGAAACTTGGATCTGCATAAAGTAATGAAAGGAAATGAAACAGTAAAATTGAACATAATATAAAGATACCTTTTCTTGCTCTTAATCACTTTAAGAGATACATGACTAACAGAAGATAAGCAACAGTTAACTGCTGGTGATACATGTAAAATAAAATATGTGGCGATAATAAAAACAATAAGGAAGAAGGAACTGGAAATACACTGTTCGAAGATGCCCATTCGATGCATAGAGCAGAATATTGTTATTTTAAGGCAGAAATGATAAGTTAAAACTGTGTATTTTAAACTTTAGAGGCACCGCCAATTTTTTTTTTTTGTGTGTGTGTGTGTGTATGTGTGTTACTAGGGATTGAAACCAGGGCCCCACACCTGCTAGGCAGGTGTCTGTCACTTAGCTGCATCCCTAACCCACAACAAATTGTTTTTTAAAGGAAGAGAATAAGTCATTAGACAAGATAAAATGGAATCATAAAAAAAGGAAAAAGAGAATAAAGAACACATGGGACAAATAGAAAACAGCAACAAATTGGCAAAGTTAAATTCAACCATATCAACAATTAAAGTAAATACAAATGGTTTATCTACCCAAATTAAAAGGCAACACACCACACTCCTTGGGATAAAGTTAGCCTGTAGCAAGTTTTTTTTAAGGCCTGAGAGCAAAGAATAGTTTTTAAAGCGTTTTTAAACCTTTTAAAAAAAGTTTTAAAGCCTTTTTAAAGCGTTGATAATGGAAAAAACAAGAGAATATGTAACAGAAACCATATGTAATCGATAACGCCAAAAAATAGTAGCTTCCTAGCCATTTGTAGAAAATATTTGCCAACCCTTTCCTTAAAATAAAAAGACACAGATAGTTTAAAAGAATAAAAATTACGTACCACTGGATTTATTTACATCAGACAAGTACTTCGGAACAAAGAATATTAACCTGGGATAAGCATACTAAGCAATGATAAGTAGGTCAATTCATCATAAAGACAGAAAAATCTTAAATTTGTATGCACCAAAGATCTAAGTTTCAAAAACATCATGCAAAACCCAACAGAACTAAATGGGAACAGACAGAATGACATTTGTAGTTGGAAACGTCAACACTCCTTTCTCAGTGATTGAAAGACCAAGTGCTAGCAAGGATACAAAACAATTAAAAGTCTCAGAAATTGCTGGTGGGAATATAAAATGCTACAACTACTTCAGAATATAATTTGGTACTTTCTCATCAAATTAAATATATATTTATCATGTAACTTAGCAATACCATTCCTAGGAATTTAGCCAAGAGAATTAAAACATATTCACTCATTTGTACATGAATGCTTATTCTCACACCAACTTGTGTACTACTGTAATACAAATCTGATGTTAACCATCAAGAGTTAGCGTCACACTCTATAGGTTTAGAAGCAGTCACCAACAAGTCTGTCCTTGCGTGTGTGAATGTGTGTGTATGTTACTGGGGATTGAACCCAGGAGCATTCTACCTCTGAGCTACACCCCAGCCCTATTTTATTTTTTATTTTGAAACAGGGTCTCATTAAGTTACAGAGGGCCTCACTAAGTTGCCGAGGCTGTCTGTGAACCTGCAATCCTCCTGTCTCAGCCTCCCAAGTTTTTTGATAACAGGCATGTGCCACCAAGCTTGGCCTGTCCTCACTTTTGATACCTGCTGCTACCTATGAATACCCAGGCCACCTATACCTTTGATCAACTGGCTACAAATCCAGGAATTCCCACAAGTCACAAAGCAAGTCAGAGAACTCAAGAAAGCACTATTAGCATGATTATAGTTTTATTATAAGAGATAAAAATTAGGACCAAGCAAAAAGGTGGAGTCTGGGAGGTTTTGCAACCCAGAGCCTCCAGGTGCTGTTCCAGCAGAATTAGGGTGTGAAAGGCAGCAGGTCCTCAATAGAGTCACTCATGCTAAGGTTCCACTTCACCAAACTGAAACCTAAGCTGTTCAGTTTTATGATCAGAAGCCAGATGACAGTCAAACCCCATTAAGCCAAGAATAATTTGTTTACAATCCACAAGGAAAGTAATCTTAAAAATGATCAATTCACTATGTTCATTGTTTTTTCTTTCCTCTACCTTTTCTGCCTATAAAACTCACCCACTCTATCCAGCACACCGGAGCTCCTTTCTATTTTGTAGGCTGGATGCTGGCTGGTTCATAAAACACTTAATAAATGACAGACAGATCTCTGAAACTAAATTTGTTGAAATTTTGTTCTTTTGACACCTTCCTGCCACACTAATGGGTTCTCCAACCAGGAGGTGCTACTGAGTTTGGCTGTCCAGACTTCTTATTGGGATTTCATTACATAAGTGCAACTAATCAGCCACAAGATGGAACTCAATCACCACCTTTCCTTTCCTCCCTCCCTAGAGGTCAGCTGATGCCAAGCCTAACTCTAATCACATGGTTGATCTTTCTGGGGACATGCCCATCTTAAATCATCTTATCTCCTTTGTATAAACTCAGGAGATCCAAGGGGCTTATGAATAACAAAGACATTCTTATTACTCAGGAAATTCCAGGGATTTAGAGTCTATCTCATAGAAAGCCAAGACACAGGCCAAATTATTTATTATACGACAATGTTTATGGCAGTTTCATTAACAGTCATCCAAACTTTGAAATACTCCAAATGTCCTCCAACTGGTGAATGGATAAAATAAACTGTATTATAGCTATACAACTGAATTTTACTAACAATAAAAATGATGCATTGACATAGATGAATTTCATAAACAACATGACTTTTTTTACACAGGTATTACAAATGGAATAACTATCAATTTAGCCTCATCTTATGACCGGAAGCATCAGAGGAATAAATCCTTTTCTTATAAAGCTGTGACTTAATTTAGTTCAGGGTTTCATACCCTCAGTGTGACTGACATTTTGGACCTGCTGGTTCTTTATTGCAGGATGCTGTAGGATGTTGAGCATCATCCCTGGCCTCTACCCATTAAGATGTCAGAAGCAACTTCCCTAGTTATGACTCCAGTTATGTCTCCAGACATTCCCAAATTTCCCAACTTTCCATGAGGGGCAAAACAACTACCACTTGAAAACCAGCAATTTAGTTGAACACATATTTTTACAATTTCATAATCTTAAATATTTTGTGGCAACTAAAATAACTTAATCCATTCAATCAGTGTAGGAAATTTGTGGTGTTCAAATAAGGTGCTTCATAAGAAAACATAGCCAAGTTTTACATAAATTAGAATACTTAAAGTAATAGTGCTTTTCACATCAGGAAAAAGAAACATGGTTGTTTTGTTGTTGTTTTGTGGTACTGGGGGTTGAACCCAGGGGCATTCTACCTCCAAGATACATCCCCCCCCCCAGAGTCTACACTGCTGAGGCTGTCCTTGAACCTGCAATCCTCCTGTCTCAGCCTCTGAAATACTGGGATTACAGGTGTGCGCCACCACGCCCAGCTGTTTGTTTTAAATCAAAATTATTAAACGTATCTAATTTACCCACGTATTAACTTTGTTTAATAATATTGCCTAAATTTTTTCTATATTTACATAGCAAATTCTAAAAACACCATATTTCACTTAAAAATACTGATGGTTTTAGCATTCTTCTTGTGGTTACTTGATAGCACATGTGAATCATTGTTTCTTGTAAGCTAGTAATCAAGGCCATTTTTTTTTAATCATGGCTAACTTTTGTCATTCACCTTCTTTACCAGGTATTTAAGTTTTCCTTAAATACTTGGGTCAGCAAATCTACCTGGTGTTTTCTTTTCCTTTTAAGTTTCTTTCTGAGAATTATTTAGTTCCTTTAAGCTTATGTACATCCTAGTCTGTTTATGTTGGTCGAAATAGGTGTTCCATTAAATTTGAGACTTTAAAATCTAATTTATTATTTATCTCTAGAGATAAGAAAAGGTATGCAAATCTGTCCATAAACACATTTAGAAAATATTTCACTCTCATGCAATAAAATAATTTTATCCAACTTTTGGCTCACCTAGGGGACACTAGAGTTTAGTGATGAATTTATTTTTATTTCGATATATATGTATATCTTTTCTTTTTACAGTAAGCACTTTTCTATACCATAATCTAGTTCACGTTTTTGAAACTTCTTTAAAAAAAATAAGGGAATAAAAAGCCGGGCGTGGTGGCGCACGCTTGTAATCTCAGTACTTGGGAGGCGGAGACCTCCCAAGAGGAGGATCCAGGTTCGCGACCAACCTCAGCTACTTAGTGAGGCCCTCCGCAACTTCGTGAGACCCCGTTTCAAAATAAAGTATAAAAAATAGGGCCAGGGGTGTAGCTCGGAGGTAGAACACCCCTGCGTTCAATCCCCAGTACCACAAAAAAAAGGGAAAAAGAAAAATCAACATCCTTCCGGTTGCTTACCAAGTCACAAAGCTCCAGACAAACCAAAGCAACCTTTCCCATCAATCTGTAGTCTCATTCCATCATGCACACATTCTCAGTGATATAATTCTTATAAAAACCAAGAGAATTCATGCCCCAAGTCTTTACTCTAAAATCACATGAAACTAATTTCAATTTTTTCTTAAATCTCTATATTTATTCTCTATCTGATAATGTGTTTTTAATATCTCTAGTAGTGCATATAAATGTACAATTTTTATGCTTAATTAATTTCCAGAAGTTAAGAGACAAAGTGGGTGAATGCCAGCAACAAATACAAGAATTAAAATGATTAACATTTGTAAAAAGCTAATTACTTTTCTTTTTCAAGGACAGAAAAGGCCTTTTTTTCTTTTTCATTTACATACACGTGTGGCATGCACGCAAATACAACCAGTAGCCTTGCTTTTGTAACTTCAACCATGAATGAAAAAATAAAGAATACTTACCAATTTGTTGTAGGAAGGAGACAAAAAAAATTGCAGGGAGTTGCTTTCTTCATAACAAATACAAGAACTTTTTTCTTGACATTTTTAAAGCTCACAGTACTGTGTAAATAAGACGAGCATATAAGATTCCGCCACTGGATGAAGAAACTGGTGTAGGCTGCAACATCTCACCTACAGGTGAAACCAGTTGTTGGCCTGACTGAAATGCCAGTAGACTTTCAGTCCTCAAGACAGAGAGAGACAAGAGATAGGCAAATGGTTGCTGGACAGATAATCAGACCACACAAATCAGTTTCCCAGCACTGCTTCCACCAATCAAGAAATAAAGTAGCTTTGCACTAATCAAAACCTGAACTAGAAGACTCAGAAAAAGGCCCTCAGGGTTGAAACTGTCAGCTAGGGTACAGACTCTAATTGCTGAATGAGGTTCACCAGCGAAGGCAAGATGTTCATGGGGCCAATGAGGTAGGTGCATTTCACAGGCAAAGTCGCCTCAGTACCTAAGTCAACTGGACATCCCAGTAGAATGTTCACCTGTCAAAGGAAAACTCAGAGACAAGAGCATTTAGGAAGAGAGTTACTTACAAAGAAGATTGCAAGGGAATTTTCAGGCTTTGGAAGGACTGACCCACAAATAAAAGGACAACAGTTATTTGAAAGAAAAATAACTTTCACAAGTATAAATGTTACTGAATTAACAGTACCAATGTTACTGAGTTAATAATTAACTTGGTCAAGAAATAAAACAGTAATTTTTTCATATAATCATTCACCTCACATCTTCTTCAAATATCTTGCAAACCTCTGTTTTTGTTTATCTTGGGACGCAAAATCCCTTTTCATTTACTTCCCTAGCTATGGAATGCTTAAATGAAATCAAGGTAAAATACTTGATGTAGCGGCTCCCCAGGCTCCTCCCTACCCCAAGCTTAAGGCTGATAGGTAGGGAATCCATTTACATTCTCCCTACATGCAAGCCACATGTTTGTCAGGTATTTACTCAAGGATAAAAGACACTCACGATATCCAGGGTTGAAATCTTCAGGCCCTACTTGATCTTGTTTTTGTGACTTGAGTTGCTTAGGTCAGTGGTTCTCAACTCGTGGTAGTTTTGCCCCCCCCCCCCCATCATTTGGCCATGTCTGGAGATATTTTATTTGTCATAATGGGGGAAGGAGGAGTGCTACACTAGCATCATCCAGTGGGCAGAGCCCAGCAATACTGTTAAATATCCTATAATGCACAGGACAACTCCCACAACAAAAGATTATTTGGAGCAAAATGTCAACAGTGTTACTGTTGAGAAACCATGGCGTAGACTCAAGAGGCAGACCACCTGGGTTTGATCCAGTCTGAATACTCACCAGTTCTGAAACTTTAATTAATGACTCACCATGTTGTGCTGGAGAAGAAAAAATAATATCCACACTTCAAAATGCAATGCTGTTGTGACTATTAAGTGCCATATCATTATTTACTATGGTCATCTTTATTAGAAATACAGTCTCTTCCTCCAGTTTCTTGGATTTCTGTATCAGTTATCACTTGAATAATTTTCTTTTATCTATATCTAAAGTTTCTCCACCATGTTTCCACTCCTAGGTGTGACTCTGTAAGACACCTTACTGAAGGTTCAGTGCAATTCCTCATCGCATCCTATTAGCCATTTCTTTAAACCAAGGTATACAGTTGTGCAGAAGAGTTAACATGGTTCTTTCAAAGAAGGGCTAATGACAAGGTTGTCCCTTGTTCTCAGGTGTTTGAGAACTTAGATTTTAGGAGGGTTTGCACCAATACCCCAAACTGATAAATTGGCTCACTAAGCCTAAGCTGTTTGTATGATTTGTTCTGAACACATGCTTTCATTCTGACCCTGGAATTTTGGTAAGTGCCAGGCAGAGGGTACCCACACGATCTGCTTCCAAATAAAAACCATCGGCACGGAGTCTCAAATGTGCTTCCCCGGTTGGTAACATTTCTCATGTGTTGTCACAACTCTTTGCTGGGAGAATGAAGTGTTGTCACAACTCCTTGCTGGGAGAATGAAGTGCATCCTATGTGACTCCACAGGGAGACAAACACTGGAAGCTGGAGCCTGGTCTCTCCCATGTTTTGTCCCATGCTCCTTGTCCCTCTGATTTTGTTCTAGACCCTTTTGCTGTAATAAATCTCAGCTGCATCAATGTATGTTGAGTCTTGTGAGCCCTTCTAGTGAATCAGCAGGGGGAGGTTTCGGAGCCTTCCAACACATAGGCCTATTCTTTCGTTACACTCTTGATAGTATGTAAAAGGTCATTATCAATTTGAAATACCACATCTAATACATTTCTCATACACTGCAATGGTAAACACAAGTCGATAAAAGTACAATTTTTCATTCTCAGCTGCTTCAAGTTTTCTTAGATTGAACACATTATCTGCCTGAACATTATTATCTGCCATTATTTATATGGATCAATGTCCAGCACAGTTTATAAACTGAACTGTATGACATTTCTCTCTTCCCCTTGCATTTTCTAGTTACTACTCTTTCTATCACACCAGCAAAATCTTTCGCAAGTATCTTTCCCACTCTCAGGAGTTTTCATTCTAACATATCTCACTGAGTTCATCATTCTGGTATTCACAGCCAAGTTCGATTCTAACATCTGCTATAGAATCACCTGTTACTTTTACATATTCTTTTTTCTTCCAAAGATTAAAATTTCCATGGAATAGTAGGTTAAAAGAAAAAACTTTGTGTTCCAAAACCATTAGTTTTTCAGTCAAATTTATATTCCCTATCTAAAGATGTTATGCTTTTTCTCCTCCCCTAATAATGATTTTCCAAACTACATTTCTTAGGTTGTTTTATGTCAAAAGAGTCTATGGTTAACTAAGTTTGGGGAATTGGGTAAGCAAAAGAAAAGAGACACCTCATAGAATTTCTCAGAGTCTTTGATATAATTACTTAAATTGAGAAGGAACATTTTGGAGTTTTGGATAATACCATAGATGTTTCTGTATAAATTACATAAAAGTATAAAAGTTTTTACCCAGGGTTTTTTTTTTTTTTCCCAGTGCTAGGAACTGAATGCAGGGTCTTATGCAAACTTGGTAAGTGCTCTACCACTGAGTTATATCCCAGCCCTCAGGAACATCCTAAAGGGACTAATGCTTTACCATATCATTCTAGGAATGTTTTGCCAGTCCCCAGTGAGATAGCAGTCTTCATAACTGACATCTGAAAATCAGTGAATATAGCTCCAAAAAGGCTGCAAATATTATGAACAACAAAGCACAGATACATTGCTGAGTACTCAATATACTGCCTTTTAGAAAAATAGTGTCTAAAATATTAGCCAAAATATTTACATGACATAAAATAACAATTCTTAATAGATTACTAATTATAGATCTTTCTCTGTGAGAAAATCACTTTATAAATTTATATAAGAGGGAAATATGAAGTTTCTTGAACATCATGGTAATAAATTATTTTCCCCAAAAAAGGAAACATCAAATTCAGTTAGTTTAAGTAATAGCTCAATAGTTCATCTATCATCCTGGAATTTGAATTGCTTAATTTCTAAAATTAAAAGAAAATACAGATACTAGAAATAAAACTATTGAGCAAGCTTTTAAAGTAACAAAAATACATTACTACACTCAACAAAAATGTTTGTTAATACTTTATTAGTATTTTCTAATAGACAGAACATAAGGCAAACCAAATAAAAATTTTAATCTTTTTGGTTAATAAAAATAACTGGCATTCTGATCATTTCTTCTTTGTTAAAGAAGGAAAATATTGATAGAACAATTAGGCACACAGTTGACACTTACTGTACAATGATATGCACAAGGTATCTTTTAACAATTGAAATCCTATAATGTGCTCTTTATAAGTTTCCCTTGTAATACAGGAGCCATACTCCTATAAGCAATATTTACCAATAATAAAATAATTTCACAAGGAGTGACAAAAAGACTTTTAAAACAAGTCCTTAAATAAGAAGATGCAGCAACAACGGAATGTAAGTTGTTGGGTTAAGAAGACAGTTTAAACTACATCTCAAAACATTAAAAAATCATTTATTTTACAATTGCTCAAATACACATGCATTAAATGAAAATATTGCACAAAATTAAAATTTTAGATTGTGAAATTTATATTGTTCTTAATTTTTTTAAAAAAATGGTACACTTTCTGGTAGCACTTAACTGTTTGATTTTTTTCCAAACCAGCAGCACAAACTTAAAATGAGCAAACCGAAATATTCAGTAAAGTTTTTAATTTAAAAAAAAAAGAATTAAGGCTAACCAAGTGCATCCATTGGTCAATGGCACAATTGTTTTCAGCAACTATTTGGAACATCCTAATTACAGGAAATTCTCATCTACGTGCTATATTTAAATCATACAATCAATTTTTAGGTGAATAAACTATGATGGTTTATAAGTAGTTTACCAATTACCTGGAAAATCAGAAAACCCAAAGAATGGTTAATTTAGAAGGTTCTTGCCTAAAGGCACCACTGACTTAAAATCACATTCAAAAATCAAATATCAGAAGACATAAAGCCTCTTCATGTTTATATCCATATATGCAATAAATGCATTAAATGTAATAACTTCATTAAACATAGTACACTGTACTTGACTTATGAGTTAAATATTTTACACACAGCTTGACCAAGTCATTCAAAAAGTATCTCTAATTTTAGCATGACCACGGCTCTCTCTGATGTAAAACACAGATGTGCATAGAGAAGATGCACCACTGTTTATATAGACTACCATTTGACATTTCTGCTTTTGAAATATAAACTCTTTTAAACAAAATTTCCTTTAAAAACTCATTCACTCAAAGGGTTTTTGGTACGACTGCAGTCCTCCTGCGGGCTCTACTAGGGACTCTGCAGCTTTACATGGCCTCTCTTTCCCTGGTCAGTGACCGCTCCTCCTCACATTATACAGAAATCTGTCACGTGCACACACTAGGCTCGTACATGAATTCTCCTGTATACACGTAGATTTGTTCATGTCAAAAATAGACCTGAAATGGACAGGGGTATATATGAAATCACTGCACCTACGGCCATGCTGATGCCTCCTGTAGACATGTTTCACATAGCCCACTTTTAAAGCCTGGAGCACAGAGAGGGGCGGGGGCGGGGAGGTACACTGAGTAGAAGAAATAATTCTTCCACCATAGCCACTAAGGATCTTTTCTCACTTGCAAGTTGCAATGAAAGGGATATTTCATTTATATAATTCTGAAGACATGCAATACATGCTGAATATATGCATACTACAAGTATGCACACAACAGCATTATTAATAAATAGGATTATTATAAAGCTTTAAAGGAAGGCTTTATTCTGTTAATAGGCTTCACTTTGTAAGTAGGATCTAGGTAAAACAAGACACTGATATCTTGTTCCAATCTTAAAGCTCCCAAATAACTGGGATACCAATACTCTGTCCCTTTATCTTAAGCACCCAGATGTTCTTTTAATACCAGGATCCTGGCTCAGTGGTCTAAGTAGCTTCACTATTTTAAGGTTTTAGTGTTATATATTTTTAAAACGAACAACAACAAAAAAAGCTGATACATCCAAACGTTTAGTCAATGGAAGTACTTAAATCTATGCAGACATCTTGCATACGAGGAAGATGAAGACTTCCAAGATGGACAAAATGAAGAGTGAGAAAACTATGAAATGCAGAGGCTTCAAAACTGGAAAAGGTATTTTGTTTTGTTGGTATAAAATTATTTCAGGGACTTTAATGTATATACCAAGGGGTTTTGCCTACTAGTTTTATTTAGAATTTTACATTATGCGAAATATAAATAAAAGCATATTTTAAAAATAGTACAGTTCTGTTTTCATTATTTATTTTCATATATGTACACATAAGAGAATTAGGAGTTTGTATGTTTACATATAAGTAGTACACTCATTAATCTTCTGATTTGCTATTTTTTGTAGTTACCTAAGGCATGTCTAGTTCACACAATTTAAAATTATCATACGGTAACTTTCAACAAAGTACTGCTTTATTTTAATTTCCACATTTTTAGAAGGACAGAATTTATTTGGGAGTTCTTCAAACAAATTATTCCCCTTCTGAAAATCAGTAATATGTTAAAGACGAAACTAATAATTTTGAAACTTAAATGAGAGCTACCACATGCTTCTTTTTGTGTGCAGAATGCCCAAAGAAATCCTAACAATTGAGTATCATAAGAGCAAAATAGAGCTCGTAAAGCACATAAGAATCGATTCAAATTTATTTTATAACAATGAATAATCCAACCAAATTCTGTTTTTGAATGGTTTCATTTTATATTCAGTTTTATGACACAAAACTGTAATTCAGAATAAGGTTATTTCACTCTTTAAGGGCATTCTGTCACTTTTCCCTGACCTGAAACAGATAGATGTTCCTAAGATCATTCACCTGGCTAATCAACACTATATCAAAATGCTGACACAAACTTATGAAGTTATTATGCAAAACAAATCTCTCCAAATCATACATTGCACAGTCTCCAACTGTTAAACAAATTAGTCAATTTATCTGTGAACCATTGTTTTGTGCTTTCCTTAGCTCTCATACATACACTCTGGCACTTTGTCCTTGCTGGAGAATGCTGATTAGTTTGAAACGGAAGAGACAACATCATTCTTGCGTGAGATGGGGGCAGTATCCTCTCAATGTTGCAAACTGTGCACCAAATCATTTAAGACACAGAAATCTCTCCTGGTAGTGGCTGGATTATAGATGATAACGAGAAGAACCAGAGTTTTATGATGTATTAATAATCTATTTTGAGACACTAAAAGACTGGTGCAGACACAACAGTATATGAATTAAGCCCCAGAAGATCTGTCCATACCATTAGTCCTGGACAAAATGAACACCAGCTTCATAGATTGGAGTGTCACCTTTTTTGTAAAGAAGGCGCTTGAGTAGTTTGAAGTTTCTGTTTGTATTTCTGCATCTGCTTTGACCGTGAATGCAGTTTGTTGAAAAGTTCACGGAATTTATACTGTGGAAATAAGGTTTCTAAAAAGCCTTCCAAGAAGACATAAACCATTCTCCTATTTAACTGGTTGTGCTGAAACATTTCAAAAACACGAAGAATACCTTTCCGTGTAGTCTCAGCTCCAATAATATGCTTCAGTTCATCTAAATGAAGAGGTGGAAAACACACAAAATTCATTACTTAAATACATAAAGAAAGTATATAAAGTACACAGCATAGTAACTGATAAATAGTAGGTGTCTAGTTAATGTACTTCAGCTATGTTTTATAAATGAGACTTAAAATATATGCATGTCTGCATGCACACATCTACCATCCACTTACACAACAGATATGAGAAGACAATATGGCACCAGAGAAAGTTAGAATTCAGACTTAGAAACTCCAAATTACAGTTACAATCATGTCCCTTAATACCCATATGATACCCAGTCTGATTCTGCTTCCCCCTTTATTAAGTGGGGATTTCTAATAACCAATATCCTTATGAGCTGTAAGGATTTAGAAGACCTTAATAAGACATGCTAGCATGTCTAATGAACAATGAGAAATGCTATAAGGAAACAAACTAATCCATAATTGTGAATAAAGTTTTAGTGGAACACAGGGGAAAAAAAATTAATTCATGATCTCAAAAAACTTTCAGTATAGTATCAATGCAATAAAAATATTAGAAGTATAAAAATGTTTACAGGGAGACAGCATTTACAGTATGAAAATAAAAAGTATGTTCAAGAAATAAGGGCAGAAAAGTTTAGAATTCCTGTAAGAGAAAGTAGAGAAAAGAATGGAAAACTAAAGGTGCTATGACTATCTGGGCAAGCAAGTTTGGAATTCACCCGAGGACAACAGAAAGTTACTAGAGATACTGGACTATGTGACCAACACATATGATTATTCTGGAATTATTCATAATCAGGGCCTCAATAGCATAAATATTATTTTACTTCTTTAGAAAGAAACATGGAACTTCCAAAAGGTACGTATCATACTAAGAATATAATATAGTGTAAAGCCAGTGTGTTGTAAATCTACTATAAAACAGGCAAGGGATTATGTATATATAAAATCATATGCTTTTATATCTACCCTCACTTCCTTCAGATGGTCACACCAATGTCATCTTCTCAGGCCTTCCTCAGCCACTCTACAGCTGCAACTCACCTGGTCACTGCCGATTTCCTTTCCCTGCATTATTTTCGTCCTTAATACTTACCACTATCTTACATACTATATTTACTTATTTGTTTTGTTTGTTGTGTCTCCCTAATAAAATGTAAGTTGCGAGAAGACAAAAACATGTACAAAGAACAGTGTCTGACACATGATACACTATCAGTAAATATCTACTGAATAAGTCAATTCAGATTTTTTTCCAGTCACATAACTGAGTTCAACTATAATACAATCTGGTTTGCTGTAATAGTATATTAAATAATATTCTAAAAGTTATTGTTTTTTAATGTTATTTCCTTGCTTTACACTACCAAATGCAATTGTATATAACAAAGAAATAAATGTCATGTGGCAAATTTCTAATTTAATTGACAAAAGATAAAACTGGCCTCAGCTACTTAGTGAGATCCTGTTTCAAAATAAAGAACAAAAAATAGGGCTGAGGGGGTAGCTCAGAGGTAGAATGTCCCTGGGTTCAATCCCCAGTACTGAAAAAAAAAAAAGATAAAACTGACCATTCAAATTTTATGATGAAAACTAGTTTTAAATTAAAGCAAAATTGTGAGCAGAGAAACTGGTATTGCATGACACTAAAGAACTTACAAATATATCTTATCCATTCTCTGCATCCATAATTAAAGCATATTAAAAAAGATATCTAGGCATTTTTAAAGATACTCATAAAAAAGAAGGGATAAAACAACCATCACTACCTGCTAGCCACACAAAAGCAGTTTTCATAATATACAATCTCTCTTATTGAGAAAAGACAAATGGGTCAAACTAAACCCAAGTTAGTAAGATAGCTATACCATAAGCAACTCAAAGTTTACCAACAAAATGCTACTATGTATAATCTCTTTGGGCTTATGTTTTAAATTATTAATAATATATCAATAAAGATTAATAATGGACCGATCAGTTATTTCTACATAAATGGACTCTTTTGTTTGTTCCATTTAGGAGAACTAAATAAAACATTCTTCCTGAAAAATTCATACTTCATATTCTCTTATTAGCCCATTCGTCTGTCACATATTTTCTTTATTTAATAATGTAATTCTGAAAATGTTTCTTTCAAGAAAGCAGGGAGAGTTGTTAAAAGCACAAACTTTCAAATCACTCAAATATGAGCCAGTCCTGTGACTTAGCAGCTGAATGTCTTAGGCATGGTACTTAGCCTCTCTGAGCATTCTGTTTCTTCATATATAAAGTTGTTATGGGGATTAGTTAAGAATACACGAGAAATGCCTAGTACAGTGTCGGTTATACAGTAAGCCATTAAATAGTAGTTATAATAAAATATAGCCAAAATAGTATGGTCAATACCAAAAATTCAGAAGAATTACAAATTAATGGGCTTTTTATTAAATATGCTTACTTACCTGGCATAATTGCAAGTAATTTGGTTTTTCCTGCAATTCTTGTTCTCATTCGAATAGCTTTATCTCTGCATGGAACGGTCTCTGCTAAAATTCCATTTGGCCAAAATGCATCTCTATTTAAGAAGATTAAATATATTTTGTAAACATTTTCATTTTTTAATGATACAAGTTGATAAAATTATTTCAGACTTCCATAGGAAACATAAATGTGAACAGAAAGAAAAACATTTCTGAAATTTTATGTAGGTATTAATGATATTCAGCGTACACCGACTAAGAGCAGGATTCAATTTTGGGTGTAAAAGGATATACACAAGAAAATAAAAGATAAATTTTGCCCTTCAGTAGTTCATACAAAGAGCAAAGTGGAATACACAAGTAAACATAGCATAGCCCTTTAAACTCAAAAGTGAGCACCTGCTGACTGGACGTCTCATCCAAATACAGCCCATGACACCTTGAATCTGGATACCTTACAGTTTAACCAGCTATTCTTTCTCAGTCGGGCCACTCAACTCCTTATAACTAAACCAATATAAAACAAGATTCCATGCCCACAACTTACACCTGGACTGAGTAGAGTGGTCCTCGCACACATACAACATCCCATTCACCCTGACTTTCACAGTGTGCTTGATTTCTGTTCCCTAATGCTTTGTCCAAAGGCAGAATCCAAGGTTCCAACTGGGATTGGTCTGAGGGAGAGAGACTCCCCAGAGAAACTGTGTTAAATTTTGCATTAAAAACACCACAGAGCAGCCGGGCGTGGTGGCGCACGCTTGCAATCCCAGTACTTGGGAGGCTGAGACCTGAGGATCCAGGTTCGCGGCCAGCCTCAGCTACTTAGTGAGGCCCTCAGTAAGTTAGCGAGACCCTGTTTCAAAAAAAAAAAGAATAAAAAATAGGGCTGGGGGTGGAGCTCGGAGGTAGAATGCCCCTGGGTTCAATCCCCAGTACCACAACAACAAAAAAGTATATATAAGCTGGGTGTGGTGGCGCACGCTTGTAATCCCAGTACTTGGGAGGCTGAGACAGGAGGATCCGGGTTCGCGGTCAGCCTCAGTTGATTAGTGAGGCCCTCCGCAACTCAATGAGACCCTGTTTCAAAATAAAGAATAAAAAATAGGGCTGGGGGTGTGGCTTGGAGGTAGAATGCCCCTGGGTTCAATACCCAGTACCGAAAAAAACAAAGAAAAGAAACACCACAGAGCTTTAAAAAAGTCTCAATGTCCAAGTCTTTCTCCTGATTAACTAAGGTAGCCATCTCCAGAGATGGGGGATACAGGCCTTGGTGCATGTTAAAGCTATCCAGGGAATTCAAGTGTACAGCTAAGGCTGGGAATGAGTGCTACATTGCTGCATCTATCCTGACATAAAATGAATTTGCCAAGGTACGTAAGAACAATATGGAATAGAGGGGAGAAATTTAGCTTCAGAGAAGAAAAGCCAGATTCCTCACTTTCTATCACGAGAGCCTTTGGGCAAATTACTTCTCTAATCCTCAATTTCCTTATAACAAAATAAAGACAAAAGCACCTACCTTGTAAAACAGAATAAAATCAGAAAGCATACATAACATGCTGGGCACAGTGCCAACCACATGTTAGCGTTCAATATTCACAGTTCCTTCCTTCCTTCCTTTCCTTACCTTCAAAGTTCAGGATGCAATGAATTTTTAGGCACTGCTTCATTGCTTATTCTCACTTTTAAGAAAAAGATTTATTTTTCTACTCTCTGTGCTTTCCTAGAGGAACTTCAGCTTGTCTCTCAATCTTCAGTGATTTTTAAAGAGTGCTAGGCATAGAGGAGCGGCTCAATATTTATTTTGGTAGTTTGAACATATGAATTAGTATAATGAAGGTGCTTAATTTGTAATATTTTCAAAGGTTCATATAATTAAAAATTAGTCCATGGCCATAGAAACACACATTTTTCTAAAAACTTTCACATAAAATCAAGATTAATAAATATTACAGAAAAATGAATCCCCAAAACTAGGTATTTGATTATATTACTATTTCTGTACTGATATTTTGATTATCTTAAAGCTACAACACTGTGATAAAATGTAGCCTATCATCTCAAACATTTTTTTATTCTACACTTTTCCTATTCTGGTTTTAAAAAGGCAAATAGGTCCATGGGACAAATGTTTATTATAATTCTTACAATTCTTTTTGCTCATCAATGATGACTAAAACCAGTTTTATGGCCAGAAAAGAAACAAAAGCAGTGAAAATTATTTAGTGATAACAATGCTAAACTCTGTACTACCTGAAAGAAGTGACTGTGTCTTAAGATATACCTGAAACGTTTTACTGAGTCGGCTACTTGTTCAGGTGAGGTCATCCAATCAACGTGGTCAACTATTTTTCTGAAAGTAAAGAAATTGAAATGAGTAGGCTTAAAATTTTAGAAGGTGGATAAAATAAACACAACTTTTATGAAAGTAAGCAGCTTAATTTGGGCATAAGTTATCTCCGAAAGCAATAGACTGCTTTAATGATCAGAGAATGCCCAGAGAAGAAATTCTCCTATGAAGTTTGAGCAATCTGCTTCCAAAAGTAAAAGTTTAAAAGGTAAGGATCAAACTCTATGTGAAGGAAAAAAAAAAAGAGTGGTACCTATTAATAGTATCACCATATGTAGCTCTAATAAGTTGTTGAAGTAGGTTTTTTATATTCCTTCGCAACCACTGATTTCTCTCTTTTAAGTCAAATACTTCATCCATGAGAAGCAGCATTACCCTAAGTGGAATATTGTCATCCACCTAACAAAATATAAAAAGAAATAAGAATAAATTCAATGGAGTTAGCTATCTACTACGAATGGCTATTTTTACTGCTTTCACAAAATGATTGGTACTATTTCAGTAAGTTAGAGAATAAGTTACATTATAGCCTTCAAAATTTGACATTTCATTCTAATTTAGAAAACGTATTTCTAATAGTCATTTTGACAGAATAGAGAATTTTACAATCCTAGTAAGTTCCAAGGTTGTAGTTCAAAAAAACAAAATAAAACTTTTCAAAATGAGTTCATGATGGTCCTAGGAAAAGATGATTTAGCTCCTGAGCTTTTAGTAGAGGCTGTACTAGTTCAATAAAGCAAATGCCAGGTGCTTTGCTTATTTTCTGATGCATTTTTTTTTCAGGAGAATAAACTATTCTCAATATCTTTGTATTTAATAGAACAAAGTAACAGAGAATAATGTGTTTTGCTTGGCTAGTAAACTGCATATATTTTAAGAGTTTATTATAAATGAATTCAAACAGAAACCGAAAGGAGATAATTATACCTTTTAAATAAATCTTCCTAATAGAACAGAACACAGAGCACAGAAACAAATTCAAATGTATACGATAATCTGATCTGTGATAAGACAGAAACACAGAACAGCAGGGAATAGACAGCCTTTTCAGTAAATGATGCTTGGGTCAACAGGACGCCTATACCTTATTCCATACACAAAAATTAATCCTAGATGAACTGCAAATCTAAATGTTGGCACAGTAAAACAAAAAAAATTAAAAAAAAATCAGAGGACAATATACTGTTACCTTGCAGTACATAAAGCGTACATATAGAGTTCGCAAAAACAACATAAAAACACATCTGACAACTCATATTCAGGTTATGTAAAATAATAAAAAAAGACATAGACAGCTGAGCCAATAGAAAAATGGGCAAGAAATCTAGAAAAACACACAAGACAGTATACCAAATAGCCAATGCACATATGAAAAAAGGTTCAACATTTCAGCTGTCATCAGAGAAATGTGAATCCACATGAAATACAACAATCAGAATGGCAACAACAAAAAAGGATACAAAGTATTGAGTATTGGCAAAATGTGGCACATTCAAACTTTCATAGCACTGCAGGTAGTACAGTCTGGAAAACTATTTGGCAATATCTACTAAAACTGAATTTATGCATATCTTCTGACCTAGGAATTTCATTCCCAACAGAAATGTGTGCTGAATTTTTTAATCTTAAGACCTGTACTAGAATGTTTAAGGAGTTCTATGGATAATAAAATGAATAAACTGTACCAAATTTACAAATGAAATTCTACAAGGCCACAAGAATAGAGAAACAATCACATAAAACAGTATGGAAGAACATCACAATGTTGAGAAGAAAAAGCCAAGACTTAAAGGAGTACATACTTTACAGTTTCATTCATTTTACAAAAGCAGGGTAAAGCCAGGCATATATGCCTGTAATCCCAGTACTTGGGAGGTTGAGACAGGAGACTTAGGTTCGAAGGCAATTTAGTGAGACTGGATTACTGCTAAATTTCTGTTTCTTTTTTTTATTAGGGTAAAAATTACATGGACAGGTACAGTTTGTAAGAATTTATCAAGCTTAACACAGTATGTGTATATGAATGATACATATACATACATTAAAAAGCTAAAAAGACCTGCCAAGTATGATTTGAGTTACAACTATTATCTTTATTACCAAGAATAAAATTTACTCACATTATCATCAAGTTGAGCTGAGACTCGACAATGTTCAGGATCTGAATCAGTCTTTGTAATTAAAGGAGGCACCTAATATTAAAAAAAGAAAAAAGAAATAAGTACATTAAAGAAGACAGTGAAAGAACACAACATAATAAATCAAAATGAGTATTAGCATTTGATTTTCTGTGCAATATAAAAGCCAACATTTAACAATGTAGAATTTGAAACCAAATATAAACGGTTGTTTACTTCATTAGTGTGATGGTTAGATATAGAATGACCCCTTGAAGAGCTCATAAATTGGTGTTTGAGCTGATTGAGTCATGAGAGTTGAAATTCCAGAAATGGATAAATCCACTGTAATGGTTTTACCTGGGTGGTACCCTGGGAAGGCCAGTAGGGTGTGGCTGGAGGAGGTGGTCCCTGGGGGTGCTGCCTTGGGGATTATATAAACGGTTCCTCTTCCCCTTGTTCTCTCTCTCTTGCTTCTGGCCTCTGTGATGTGAGTACCACAGCCCATATGTTCTCCCTCTGCCATGCCCTGAGATCCGCAGACCCCAGCTTCACATGGACTGAGCCAGAAACCGTAAGAAAATAAAATCTTCTTTCCTCTAAGTTATATGGTCAGATATTTAGATCATGGCTGCAAGAATGCTGACGGATACAATTACCCAAAGGACTTTTTCTTTTTTTCCTTTAAAAAAGATTTGACCTTTGAGTTGGAAGGGGAGATTACTCGGTCAAACTCCCATACTTCGTATTAGTATTTAAAACTAAGGAAAGTAAAATGACTTGGAGATCAAATAGTAGCACAGTCAGGGAACAGAACTCCAATCTTTTTTTTTTTAGAATGCCAATTTTCTATTACCATAAAGAGCTCTTAAAAGTATGTTAATAGGTTTAAGTAATTAACCACTTGTTAGATAAATTAAGGAAAAAGGATAGAAAGACCAATGCTAGTTGAAAATCTTTTATCAGCATAGGAAGGACCATCAAAATCACCTATTTTAACCCTTTGAAGTATTAGTGAGGGCAGGCTGGGCGTGGTGGCACACGCTTGTAATCCCAGTACTTTGGGAGGCGGAGACCGGAGGATCCGGGTTCGTGGCCAGCCTCAGCTCGCTCTCGCTCTCTCTCTCTCTCTCTCTCTCTCTCCCTGTCTCTCTCTCTCTACTTAGTGAGGCCCTCCACAACTTCGTGAGACCCAGTTTCAAAATAAAGTATAAAAAATAGGGCCAGGGGTTTAGCGCGGAGGTAGAATGCCCCTGGGTTCAATCCCCGGTACCGCAAAAAGAAAAAAAAAGTATTAGTGAGGGCAAAATAAGCCTGGGGAAATTTGATGACTTTTGCACAAAGTCATATGAGTAGTTGGCAAAAATGGTACTGCCATACTCACTTTAGCATTGGTATACTTTCCCACAATTAGAAATAAATATGAAGCATTAGAAAAAGCATAAGAATTAATAGAAAAGTATGATTTACACACACTTTTAGGAATTGTCTTTCACATCAAAGAACACTATTTTTTAATATATTTACACTTCATTCAAATATTATCTAACAAGTAGAAAATTTTAATAGCCTTATTGTTTTTTCTAGCTTTGATTACACAACCTTAAAATCTATGTCAAAATTATCTAAAAAATGTAAATCAGGAATGCAACAAACTACTTGGTCCAGTACCTTTATCTGCTAACATAATGAAAAAGCTTCTTGGGAAACTCTTCTATGCCACTAGGAGGTGTATGCACAGTAACAAATGAACCCAGAGACTGATGATTGTGGACTTTTCCTCCATTTGATCCGGGGGTACCTCCATCATGTAAATCAGGAGAAATCAGACTGTCTCCTGAGTGAATACTAACTAGTATAACTCATTTGCAAATAGCACTTACCTGTTGGCTAAGGAATTTATAGCATTACAAAATGAAAAAATGGCATAATGGAATAACAGTATAAAAAGTAACTATTAATTTTAAATATTTATTTTAAATTGATTTCAAAACTTTCATAGAAAAGACTGATGAGTGATTGGTTTTTAGTACCCATTTCTGATAAGAACTTATTCTTTTTAATTTTTCATTTTTTATGAGACTATGTGTTTGAAGGGCACTGGAAAGGAAATAAGGTAAATCTAATCAGAAGCTCAATGCATCTTAGTTCACTTAAAAATAATTTGCTTTAGACATTATTGAAAGTGTCTTCTTACCTTGAAAAATGATTGCTTTATGTCTTGACCTAATCTTTCTGACATTTTGCCCATGTTGTCTGACATTTTAGTCATTCCTTCTGCCAGGCTATCAGGAAGGGATTTAACTGCATTTGAAACATTTCTCATAGAATTGCGAAGTGGATTTACAAAAGTGTCCATCTAAAGGGAAAAAGATATTGTACCATGATTGCACTGCATCAGATTTGTTATTCAACACAGAAGTCCAGGAAAAAACTGAGCTCAACATAGAAAAGATAAAATAATTTTCCACTGTGTTTTTAAAAGTATAGAAATGTTGTTTTCTGTGTCTTAAAATGTATTTTTACACTGATATATATGATTTAAAAGTATGACTGATGAAGTTATAGCTAGAAAATAAATACAAGTTTTCACTGCCTTCTAATTAAAGAAATTCTGAATAAAAAATGTTTTTCAAAGCAGAAATTGATGCAAGTGGAATTGGCCATTACATAATTCCAACCACAATTCAAGGCAACAGTCAGATATTTTGAGTAGACATTAACAAAAACAAGCAGATAAACAGAAAGGTGAGAAACTAAAAATTTCAGATTTCTTTTATTAAGGAAAATTTGGTATCCATTATATGCTAACTTGGAATCTATCAGGAAAATTTAGAGCCCTTCACAAGACTCAAATTTGACATGTAAGTCATATTTTAGTCAGGTAGAATATGAAAATTATGTATAAAAGGCAATATGACTAGAAATGTACAAATGTCAAATATTTTTGATTAAGAAAAGGAGAGACATCTATCTAAAGAAACCAAAGAAGCTGCACATGGACCCTATGAGATTTTTAACAAAATATGGAAAAAAAGGACATGAAATGAAAGTCATACAAAACTATAAAAATATTTTCTAGAAAGTATCGAGTCTCATAAAAACTGTCAAAGAAAACAAATTATGTTCCATGCAAAAAAGAAAAAACAAAATAACAGTAACAAAACTGAACCTCATTATTTAGGGTATATAGCACAATGTTAATTAATAATACAACACAATGTTAATAAATGTTATCAAAACTCCTTCACTTTAATTATGTTTTCTTAATTTCCATGAAAACTAGAAAAGGTGAGTAACTATTAATAACAACAAGACAGAAATTCAAGGTAACCGTAAAAGAGCAGGGAGTTTTATTTACTCCTGGCTTAAGCTGAGCCAATAATATTACAGATATGTTTCATGGAATATCCAGTTTTAGGAGGGACACTGTTAGAGAACAACCAGAGCAGAATAAAAGGACAGAGCAGAATGAACAAGGATTTAAAAACCACTACTACTGGTGAAAAAGAGATACAAAGACTGAAAAGATGAAACTAATTTTTATGTGTGTGTATGTGTATGTGTATTTCTCATTCTACATACTATAGTTTTTTGGTTCACTAGAAGAGTATATTCAAGTCAATCAGAACATTATTTTCAACACTACTTTTTAAAAACTGCAATAATAAAGCCGGGCATGGTGGCGCATGCTTGTAATCCCAGTACTTTGGGAGGTGGAGACCGGAGGTTCCGGGTTCGCGGCCAACCTCAGCTCTCTCTATCTCTCTCTCTCCCTGTCTCTCTCTCTCTCTCTCTCCTTAGTGAGGCCCTCCCCAACTTCATGAGACCCGGTTTCAAAATAAAGTATAAAAAATAGGGCCAGGGGCTTAGCGCGGAGGTAGAACGCCCCTGCGTTCAATCCCTGGTACCGCAAAAAAAAAAAAAAAAACTGCAATAATATATATAAACTAAGTCATGGGAACATATATGTAGAATTCTAAAGAGAGATATGCAAGATATTATCACATTTAAAATGTGTAGCTTTGAGGGAATATCGCCACCTGTCTAATAAGTTATAATGTTCACAGAAGAATTTCAGAAGCATAAAAAGCATGCATTTCACTTTAATCCACAACCTACGTTAAAAATTCTTTAAACATCTTCAAATATATTTAATAATTTTATACATCTTATACTTCACAGCAGTGATATGAGTACAGCTAATAGGATTTAGGAGTTGGTTAATGAACATGATCTCACAAGCTATCTATACATGGGGCTAACCTATCATTGATACTTTTCCTCCATCTTTTGCCAAATGTGTTCATTTAAAATTTTTTCTCGAATTCAACAAATATTTACAGCATAACTCTCTGTGCACTGTACTTTTCCAGAGATCAAAGGAGTCAGAGGTGTTTTGCAAGTAAATGTCTTATATTTGGGAGTTTATGGCTCAGTAGAGATGATAAAGTAAATCAGTCTTAGATTATATGCAGGTACTGAAAGATGGATTTAATCAAATTGCTCCTGGGTGTTCAGAGAAGAGAATAAAAGTAACTTGAAGCAAGGTTTAAGGAAAGGGATTGGCACTCAAGACAGAGAGTGGACATCTCTGGTTGATTTCCACGAAATAACAGTCCATTGTCACCACATTCCAACTCCACTAATCTTACTAAGTTCCTTGACCACATGCAGCACCCCAGCAATTGCAACTGCCGTTTTCCATATTGACTATTCTTCAGTACACTGTTTAATTCTTATCCTTAGTCTCCACTGAAATGTTCCTTCTTCAGAGAAGCCATATCTTTGTAGCACTCATTACTATGTCTATTAAATTCTTTGTTTTACAAACTGCCACCCTCAATAAACTATCTTTTATTCTTACTGGTGCATGGAAATTATACATCATAAATGAGGTTCAGAGTGACAGAAACACACATGCACACAGCATTCATTGTGTGTCTCCCTCCAGGTCCTTCCCATAGATAATATTTACATAGACATAGATAGAGTCATATATAAACAAAGGATTATCTGAATTGTTTTCATCATCAGACCTCTCCCTTTACTCTTTCAAGAGAAATCTTAATCAATTAGGTAATAATTAGAAACAGTTGCCAGTGTGCCATTCCAGATCTACAGAATCAATTTCTTTCTCCCTATATCCCCTCAATAGCTGTGAGTAAAGTCCAAGCATCTGTATTAGGAAGAGATTGGGTGAGCAAGAGGATGGAAAAATTTCTACAGGTAACTGATACTCAACCTGAAGGAAGTAGAATTTCATTAGCTTAAAGCAGAGCCCATCACTGCATATAATTTACAAAAATAGGATTTGTCTTAAAATAGATGTGGAGGAACAAAGAAATAAACTTTCAAATTACCAGGCACAGGAGCAAATTATGGACTGCTAACACAAGGGTACACTTAGCTTGACTTACACAGATGCTGTCTATTCATTCAATTACCAACTCAGTTTTCTGTATTGGTAACAACACACACACACAATGAAATGTTAACTTAAATTTACATTTCTAACTGTAACTTAAAATGTTTTCATATCTTGATACTAAAAACTTAATAGAAAGATACTGTTTGCACAGAGAAATGCTTTATTAGTTACTCTTTCTAGGAATTACTTCACAGATTTTGCAAATTTAGGACAAATTATGTTCTCAAATTAATGGATTATAAAATACTATTTTTCAAGTTATAAATAGCCAATCGAAAATCTTGCATATTATTATACCTAATACCTATTTAGCTTTCAGTGATATAAAATTAAGTAGAAAATATTAAACTGTATATAATTGGCCAAAAATGAAATGTAACTCAAACCCCCGAAATTTTAATATGCAAAAAAATTGTTCTGACAACTTAAAAGAGGTCAAGATGACCTTGATTATTGCCAGTATGATTAATGAAAAATGTTAGTGTAGATTAGCAGAAGTGGTTCCAAAAAATCTTTAGACTCCATTAGTAATTTTTTTTTAAAAAAGTGGTACGTAATTGTTTGGACCTATATGTGCTACTGCTGGTTGCTTTAAAAAAGTGCATATATTTCAATATCTTAAAAAGCTATTATCAATTCATCAGTTTTTCTTAAAACTGATGCAATATTAAGACAGAAAATAAGGTGAAAATCAAAAAGATGGGAGACTGGAATGTATCTTTATTGGCAATAAAACTAAAGTTGGAATTTAAATGTAATCACTTCATGAAATATAAACATAAGCAACAGATATATATATATATATGTATATGTTTCTTTTTTTAATGACAAATTATCTTTTTTTATTGGTAATCATACATCTTGATGGGTTTCAGGGTGGTAAAGGTGTACATGCACACATGGATCAATTAGCCCTCCCCCAATTTCCACCCCCATTCCCTCCCCCTTCCCTCCTTCTCATGCTCAGCATAGTAGCTGACTTTGGTAAGTTTGTGTATCTACATCCTGTGCATTAGGGTGTTTCCCTCTTCCCCCCTCCCATCTCCCTCAGTTAGGTCGCCTTCTTTACTCATCTGAGGTTTTCTCCATCTTTGTGTGGAGTCCCTCCTACACCCTATTCTCCCTAGCTTCCACATATTAGGGAGAGCATCTGACTTTTCACTTTTTGTGACTGACTAATCTCACTAAGCATAATGTTATATAATTCCATCCACTTCTCTGCAAATAACGTAATTTTGTTCTTCTTGATGGCTGCATTAAATTTCATTGTGTACATATCCCATAGTTTTGTAATCCATTCATCTGTTGATGGACATCTTGGCTGGTTCCATAGTTTGGCAACTGTGAATTGTGCAGCTATAAACATAGATATGTATGCATTAGTCTGGTAATTTGGTTTCCATTCTTTTGGGTAGATGCCTAGAAGTGGTATTGCTGGGTCATATGGTAGGTTCATTCCCATTCTTCTGAGGATCCTCCACACTGTTTTCCAAAGTGGTTGCACTAATTTGCAATCCCACCAACAGTGTATTAGAGTTCCTACTTCTCCACATCCTTGCCAGCATTTGTTACTGTTTGTGTTTTTAATGATTGCCATTCTAATTCGGGTTAGATGAAATCTCAGGGTAGTTTTCATTTGCATCTCTCTGATTGCTTATGATGTTGAACATTTGTTCATACATTTATTGGCCATTTGTATTTCTTCTTTTGTGAAGTGCCTATTTAGTTCACTTGCCCATTTTTTGATTGGGTTGTGCTTTTAGTGGCGTGTTTAATTCTCTGTATATTCTAGACATACAGAATTATATTATTATATTCTCCTCTATCAGAGGAGTAGCTGACAAAAATCTCCCATTCTGTCGGCTTTCTGTTGAGGTTCTTGATAGTTTCCTTTGCTGTGCAGAAGCTCTTCAGTTTAATGCAATCCCATGTATTGATCCTCTTTTTAACGTCTTGTGCCTTTGGGGTCTTGTTGAAGTTTTTGCCTGTGCCTATGTGTTGAAGAGTTGGATATACGCCCTCTTCAAGTAGCTGCAAGGTCTCTGGTCTAATTTCCAGGTCTTTGATCCATCTTGAATTGACTTGTGCAGGGTGAGAAAGTGGGATTTATTTCCATTTTTCTGCATGTGGTTAACCAGTTTTGCCAACACCATTTGTTGAAGAGGCTATCTTTTTTCCAGTGTATGTTTTTGGCTCCTTTGTCAAAAATCAATTGGCTGTAAGTGTATGGATTTGTTTATTTTTTTTCTTCCCTAATTCCCTCCCTTTTTGTGGTACTAGGGACTGAACCCAGGGGCATTCTACCTCCGAGCTACACCCCCAGCCCTATTTTATTTTTATTTTGAAACAGGGTCTTGCTAGGTTAATGATAGTCTCACTACTTGCTGAGGCTGTCCTTGAACCTGCGATCCTCCTGTCTCAGCCTCCCAAGTACTGGGAGTGTGCTTGTAAACTGTATCCCGGAATTTATTATTAAAACAAAGCGTTCAACTTAGAAAAGCTAGCATCCATGAGGATGTTAAAAATCCATGGTCCTAGAATAATCATATAAATTTCTACTTACAATGATTAACTCTTATTTATTTTGTATCAATTACTCTTTTTTTAAGAACAGATTATTTAGCCTTTTAAGGAATATGGAGTGGTTGAGAAGTCCTTTTTCTTTTTAAAATTTCATTCTGATATAATCTCAGACTTGACTGCAAATCCTTCACTCAGCATCCCAACTACTGCTTCTACTCCTGCTACTATTGCTGTTAGTAAAACATTTATTTAGTGGTTAATTACATTCTGGGCATTGTAGTACAATAGAACAATATTTCATCTGACTCACACAATGCTTAAAATGAGTAATGTACCAGGAAGTAACAGGAATAACATGCTCAAGGTCTCAGGTTGGAAGTGGCATAGCAGGGATTTGAACTAAAGGCGGTCTGGTTTCAAAGCTTATGTTCTCACATCCACTACACCATATTGCCCATCTTGAGCACTTAATTATTTATTATCTTACTTAACCTAGCATTTTATTCCAAGTACAGGTGTTGCATCCTATTTTAAATTATCTAAAAGATATTAAATAAAGATTTTACTCAAAAGGCATAAATGCTTTCAGAATGCACTCTAACATTTATCTTATCCTTACTTAAAGTAAAAGATATTTCTTCCCAGTTTAAAAAAAAACATTACCTCCTCAAGATAATGAAAAGCTTGTGATATAAGGTGAACTTTTCTTTCTTTTTTTTTTTTTGGCGGTACTGGGGATTGGACCCAGGGACTATTCTACCTCGGAGCTACACTCCCAGCCTTGTATTTTATTCTTTATTTTGAAACAGGGTCTCACTAAGTTGCAGAGGGCCTCACTAATGTACCATTTTCATCATTTTTCTTTCAAGCTTCTGCTGGATTCTAAGATACTTTTGTAAAGGTAGGAGTTTCTACATAGCAATTATTCATTCCTATCGATAGTACATTTAATATAGCAGATGAACAGGTCAAAATATACTCCATAAAAAACAGACCTTTAACAAGCAGCTCAATGCTCTTTCTTACCTTGCGAGCAAAGTCCCCTTTCCCTTTACTGTAGGCTTTGTTCTCAAGGAAATCATACACACAGTGAGCCAAAGCTGGAGATGCTTTCATCATTTCAGGAGTTAACAGTAACTATTAGACAAAAATGTTATCTTAAATTGGTAAGAAAATGGAAATTAACTACTTATAATTTCATCTTATAAAATATTAAGTGTAAAGAATTTTAACTTCATACTTAAAAAAACCCAATTACTCAAGTTAAAATAAAGTCACCAATAATTGTATTACAATTAAGTCTTCCCATCTGCTATTTTGACTTTCAGTGCATCTGAGGTGAAAGTTGTCTTAACTATATTTACTACGCTATTTTCTTGCCTTACAGTTTATACTAAGAGGATATACATTAAAAAACTGTGCTAGTCACATAATAATGCTAGAGTTAACATTAAACAGAAATAAAGTTTATGAAACATAATGTACAAAAATAGTCCAAACAAAACTTGAAAGTGCTATAAAGACATCTCAAACAAAATACTGCTTTCACAACTGCTAATGAACTTAACATTCTAGCATATTTCCCTCAATGAGTTCATGAGCTACAGAGTACAGTCACATTTAAAAGATTCATTTATGGCACTGGATTTGGGAAATGGTAGTTACTTTCTAAATCTTAAAAATAATTGATTCAGATTTTAATGGAATTGAAGTTCTTTTTAAAAATATCTAAACATTTGACAAGGGCCATACTAATATCAGACATCTGGCTTTTAGCCAAAAGAGGACAAAGGTGAATAATGGCAGAGACTGTTGTTTCTGCTGTCCTTTCAGTACATAATAATAACAAGGAATTACAATTATGGTTATGAACAAACCCAGTCACAGCTAAGAATGTTTAAGAAAGAGAAAAAAATATCCAGCATATATTAGTGAAGCGTCACTAAATTCTAAGGCAAGGGTCAACAAATCTTTTCTGTAAAGAGTCAGATAGTAATTATTTCAGATTTTGTGATCCACAAAGTCTCCAGAGCAACTACTAAATTCTGCTGTTTGTGAAAGCAGCCATAGACCACAGATACTAAATGAAAGGGGTAGCTCTGCTCTGATAAACTTAGTTAAAACCAGATGGTAGGCTAGATGGGATCTGTAAACTGCGGTTTGCTAATTCCTGTTCTAGAAGACAGGGAGCTAAAAAAATGAAACATTATACACCTGGGCTTAATGCCTTGTCTAACACATGTGAAAACTTTATAAACCATTAACTAGTAAAGGGGTTTCATTATTAGAACTTTATGAGAAGTGGCATCTGGGTACCTAGTCTAAAAGTTATTTTTGGGAGTCCTAACAGCGTATGCAATAAATAATTTGTGAGACATGTTTTGTTTTTCCACAAGAGAAAACTGTATGTTCAGGATGATACACATAAGACATAGTCTTTCATATCTATGCCTCTCTTTAATCTACCATAAAATACCTATAATTTACAGTAATCTGAAATGGGTATGCATGTATATGTTTTCATCTAAACACTAAGTAACAAAATTCTTAACAATGAGTGTTTAGAAAACTCCTAAATTCATCAACACAGAAATAATATTTATAGATTCTTGAGCAGATTGCATGTCATGTGTGATACACTAATCAAAAGTTCTAAACAAAAGATTGTTCTTCCACTATTACAGTTAAAACATTCTTTCCCTCCCCCCACCTTCTTCCTTGTGCTAGGAATTGAATCCAGGGCCTCATGCATGCTATGCATGCCCTCTACTGCTGAGCTACACCTCTAGCTTTCATTCTTTAAAGAAATCTGCTGTTATATATAAAAATACAGATATAATAAACACAGACTTAATAAGTATAGACTTACCTGCAAATATGCATTTAGATCCTTTTTCCTCTTTTCTAAGAAATCTCTATCCATATTATTAAAAGTCTTTTTACCAGGAAGCTTCAATATGCTTGAAAGATTTTCAAACTATAAGACAAAACATATTCAATAGTCTTAGTTTTTTATAAAAAGAAAAAAACGTTCCATGTGACAATTTCTCTATATATCAAAATTATCTTCAAGTAATTGCAAGATAATTTTGGAACACATTTTCTTGTACTAAAGAAAAATCAGAAAATATGGGACTTAGAAGGGACTCCCGACAAAGAAGAAGAAAACTTTAGATGAACAAAGAAGGTGACTTAACTGAGGGAGTTGGGAAGGGAGAGGAGAGAAACACACTATAGCACATGATGTATATACACAAACTTATAAGACTCAATCACTATGCGGAGCACGAAAGGGAGGGAGGGGGAGGGAATAGGGTGTGATTTGAGGGAGGGCTAAATGAGCAATGTGTGCATGTATGATGCTGCTACCCTGATGTGTATCAAAATGTATAATTACAATGCACCAATAAATGAATAAAAAAAGAAAATATAAACATATTGACAAATATGCCTCAAACACTGCTCTATTGTTATTATTTTTAAAATTTCAACCAAGAATTGATTGAATGTTAGCTGCTATAATAGTGTAAGAGCAAAGTCATTTAGCTATTGCTATACCTGGCCAATAGCCTAGTACCTGAAACTTCAAGCAGTCTCACTGTTTTTCCAATGTGAGGCATACTCTGAAGTAAAACAATCTTTTTTCTTTTCTTTTTCTTTGTTTGTACTGTGGGTTGCACACAGGGGCATTCTACCACCAGGCTATACCTCCAGTCCTTTTAATGTTTTACTTTTGACACAGGATATTGCTAAATTGCTGAGGCTGGCCTCCAATCTGTGATCCTCCTGTCTCAGCCCCCTAAGTGCTGGGATTACAGGCATGTCCTACCACACCTGGGTAGTAAAATAAACTTTAAAAAAAATTTTTTTTAAGGTAGCAACAACAATGCCTCTTGAAAGGAAAACTAATTCCAACTTAATGAGACCCTGTTTCAAAATAAAGAATAGAAAATAGGGCTGGGGGTGTAGCTTGGAGGTAGAATGCCTCTTGGTTCAATCCCCAGACCGGCGAAAAAAAAGGGAAATAAGGTTTAGCATAATTTCCATCCCCAAACTAGAAGATTTTGATAAATTATTAAATATCTAATGGTTGCTTAGAGCTAAAATTTGAATCTGAAGTTCATTGTATGTTATACATGCAAGGTAAAAGTAATTTTTTTTGTTCCAGTCATAGAAAGAAAAACAAAAAATGGTAGGAATAGTTTCCAAAGGAAATGTTATATAATAGTGATATTCACAAATTTGGGGATTCACAAACCATTAGAAATAGGTCTTCACTGAATATCAAATGTCCAATGGAGAGTACCTGGTTTATAAATAAATTAAAAAAAAAAAACAAGATTTAGAAGGGCATGTTGATGCTCACCTATAATCTCAGCACTTGGGAGGTTGAGACAGAAGGATCACAAGTTTAAAGCCAGCCTCAGCAACTAAGCAAGGCCCTCAGCAACTTAGGACCTGTTTCAAAATAAAAAATAAAATACGGCTGGTGGTGGCACTCAGAGGTGGAATGCCTCAGGGTTCAATTCACAACATAAAACACAAACACACACACACATACACTACATTTTATGAAAGTAAATTTACCTTCCCAGGCACTTAATTTCTTGAAATAATACTTATCCACATAATCTTAAACCACTGTCTCAATTTTATAGAATGCATAGTTTATTCTGGCTTTATCACATACTATGGTCTGAACTGTATTTCCCCAAAGTTCTTATCCTAAATAAAGCCTTAACCTCTAATACCTTAGATTGTGACTATACTTGGAGAATGAGCCTGTAAAAAGGTGATTCAATTAAACCAAGGCTTTTAAAAGCATGAGCCATAAACCAATCTGACTGGTATCTTTATAAGAGGAAATCTGGATCTAAAAACACCAGGGATGCACACACACAGAGGAAAGGCCATCTGAAGATACAGCAAAAACATGCCACCTACACTGGGAGAGAAGCCTCAGGAGAAAAACAAATTCCGACACCTGGACCTCAAATTTCTGGCTTCCAGATGTATAAGAAAACAAATTTCTGTTTTATAAGTCACTCAATCTGTGGTATTTTGTAATGCCTGCCCTAGCAAATTAATACACCAAGGCAATATGGTAGCATCCATTAAAACAATAATTTATTCCAAAAACTTTAAAATATTAAAAACCCTAAATGTCATGGCAACACGGAAATGTCTATATTATCAAAAGAAACTCCTTTGAAAGTTACCTGCCTAGAACAGGAACATAAATCACAATTTTCTCAAATATTATTCTGATAAAAGGGGGGAAAGTGGGAAATTTTTATTCACTATATAAACTCATCGATATATCATGAAAAAATAAAGTATATGAAAGAAATTAAAAATGATTCATATATATTAAAGCAGTAGGTTACTGTTTACAAAGAACTCAAAATGCTATATATAAATCATAGACACTCTAAATTCAAAGACTTTATCTTTCTCCATTGAACGTATCAAGTTTCGATTCCTAATACACAATATGAAAATTTAAAAAGCAGGTTTGAAATTCTGTATTAAGAAAAATTCAAAATTTAATATTCAAGCACATAATACGTTTACTCAGCTACATAACAAATATTTAACATTACTAGTTAAATCATAAGCATTTAATCTATACTTAAAAAGATTTCATACAATGAAAGTACTCGGTATCTACTATAATGTATACTCCTAGAGAAAAAGTCCTGTCTTGTTTCCTGTTATTTCCCTAGCACTGAGAAGAGTGCCAGGCATACAGGAAAAATTCAATAAATTTTTTTAAATAAATTAACGGGTAGTTCAGGCCATTTCTAAATATGTAGACATTTTTAATTATTTATTTTTAATTTTATAAATCTCTATCAAGTCACAATTAAAATATTTAAAGGAAATAAATGATAGCTCATATATTTAGACTGGGGAAAATGTAACTCACAAAGTTAAATAAACAAAATGAAACTTGTTGTAAAATAATTTTACCTTAAGATCTGTATGTATCAACATTTATTCATGCCAACAGGTTATGCTATTACCAAGTTGTGAATTGCAAGTCATTGCATTTTTCTTCCACTACTTTAGAGGATTTGAGTTTAAAAAATACAGATACAGCTGGGCGTGGTGGCGCACGCTTGTAATCCCAGTACTTGGGAGGCGGAGATCGGAGAATCCGGGTTCGTGGCCAGCCTCAGCTCTCTCTCTCTCTCCCTGTCTGTCTGTCTCTCTCTCCTTAGTGAGGCCCTCCGCAACTTCGTGAGACCCGTTTTCAAAATAAAAAGTATAAAAAATAGGGCCGGGGGCGTAGCGCGGAGGTAGAACGCCCCTGAGTTCAATCCCCGGTACCGCAAAAAAAAAAAAAAAAAAAAAAAAAATACAGATACAGAACTAAAAGACAAACAACCTTATTTACAGATGCTTAATATTATGCTAAAACCCCAATTTTCACTGACAAGCTTAATTTTCAATTTCTCAAGCTCTGTAAGCAATATAAATACTTAAGTAACCAAAACTATTGTGATCTTGTAAAAAACACCAAGTCAAAACATGCCCACTTCACCTGTATAAACCTATATGGAAAGCCGGGCATGGTGGCACTTGTAATCCCAGTACTTGGGAGGCTGAGACAGGAAGATCTGGGTTCACCGCCAGCCTCATCTACTTAGTGAGGCCCTCAGCAACTTAGTGAGACCCTGTTTCAAAATAAAGAACAAAAAATAGGGCTGGGGGTGTAGCCTGGAGGTAGAATGCCCCTGGGTTCAATCCCCAGTACTGCAAAAAAAAAAGCCATATGGAAAATTGTACTATATCAATTCCATTTAATTTTTGGTGCTGAATTGAAAAGGGAAGTTTCCATATGGGCTGTCTTATCAACAAAGTTTTCTTTAAAGGTATGTTCTTCACATATATTTGTCAACATACAAACATAATATTTACAGTCTCAGTCTAGAATATTCTGAATTAAGCAATGATATTCCTCTTAGATAAAAGAAAATTACAACTATTTGCACAAATAGTGCAAATCCCCACTAATCAAATTCCCATTAATTTGCACTAAATAAAACAACTCTTAGCAATTCAAATCATTTTTTAATTATTAAAGTATAGGGATAAGAAGAAAGATATATAAGCTGTATGCTTTTATAATAATTATCAAACAGGTAACATTTGAAAAAGTAAAACGAGTATTTCTTTAATTTGGGTCAGAAAATTCTATTGCCTCTGCAAATAAAGTAAGCTAAAAATGAAGATCTACTCAACATAAGAACAGAAGAACAGATATGTCCGCAGTTACTCATTTCCTTATGAATATAATTCAAAAATGGTACTATTAACATGGGCTTTAGAAACCAATGCTAACCTTCTGTTTTTAATAATTTTAAACTTATTAATAGTATATCTCACTCTATCCATAAAACATTATGAGACTGAGGTACCAACCGTATTTTTTCTACTCTCTTAACTGAAAAAAGATATTTTCTGATTTCTAAAGTAGGACAATGTCATTTCAGAGCTTTAGCTCATCCAGTCAGGTATCACATTTATTATTTTTATGGATTTACTACTACTTGAATATCTAAAAACCTCAATGAATCAAAGCCTTTCAAGAGTTAAAATAAATTTTATAGTTCATCTATTCCAATTCACCTGGTAATATTTTACCTTTTTCTAAGTTAGAAGATAAAATATTTCATCAAAACTAGGAAAGGGAAGTAATTTCTTTACATTTGTTATCTTTAAGAGTCCTTATAGTTAATTCTATAAAACAAGAGCATTATATTTATTTATTTATTTATTTATTTATTTATTTATTTATTTATTTTTGCGGTACCGGGGATTGAACGCAGGGGTGTTCTACCTCCACGCTATGCCCCCGGCCCTATTTTTTATGCTTTTTTGTTTTGAAACCAGGTCTCACGAAGTTGTGGAGGGCCTCACTAAGGAGAGGGAGAGAGAGAGGGAGGGGGGGAGAGCAAGAGCTGAGGCTGGCCCTGAACCTGAATCCTCCGGTCTCTGCCTCCCAAAGTACTGGGATTACAAGCGTGCGCCACCACGCCCGGCAAGAGCATTATATTTAGTAAGAATTAAAACATTATTTGGCTAATGTTGAATTTATTTTAGGTTGTGATTCAAAATAACTTAAGCAAAGGATCTAGGACTTAACTGTCACACTGTTGGATGACTCTACCATTTAGAACAATTACAGCTGTGAATTATGCCTCTAAAAACAAAAACATAACATTTCCTGCAGCAATCCCCATGCCTACTTCAAACCAAACACTTCTACAAAGCGTACACACACACACACATATACAAATTTTAAAATCAGAAATATACATTCATTTTAGTTTTCCAAGGTATACCGCTGATGTTTTGTCACTAGTCCATGATGGGCAAAACTAGTTAAAGTCCTCAACCACTGAATTATTAGTTAATTGCTCAAAAATCACTCTAATATTTAAGCAGATCACATAAAAATTCTTACCCTTATTTTCTTTGATTAGCTTTAGTCAATATATGAACATCTTAGACAAATTTTGAATCAAAATTGAATCAAGAAACAATGTAAAGTAAGCAGGCTTTAAAACCCTCATTACCTGTTCAGTGATTCTCATGTGGAAGTCATGGAAGTCACTGTACCGACGGTAGGTTTTCCACATCTCCTCAGTGTTTAGATTGCGCCGATGAACAGTGATGGCGTATAATGCATATGTCTTGCCATGGTCATTACAAACGCCTGCCACAGCATATGGGTCACAGTCAGCATATACTAGTCATTCAAAACAAAATGAAGAGGAACGAAAGACACAAAAAAGGAGGAAGATGAACAAAATAAACAAAAAAGACATGAAATGAAGAATTTGAAATGACAGACTGAGACAAAAGGATGTTACCAAAGGATAAAAAAAGAATCCTATCCTCTATCCTAACATGTATAAGGCATTCCAAAGGATGACAATAGTATAAAATAAACTAAAAGTTTACAATGACACTACCAACCACAAATGACGTCTACTTTGGATTCCCTTTTCAAGCACTTTTACCTATTATGAATGATGTTACCACAGCACCACCTCAGAGTGTATGCAGCATTTGGGTCTCTTATTAGAGGAGAAACAGCTGAAATAAAAACCTTTTGTACTAGTTTTCACTATTTGGTTGTATTTAAATTAAAATCTTCTCAACTAAATAGTAAGACACAGGATAAAACTTCTGGCAATTCTTTTTCTCTTTGGTAATATTCAACAATTCATAACTTATTCAAAGGTTAATTTGAGGATTTAACAAAAACAACAAAAAAATATTTTCCTACTGATTTGCTACATACCATACAAGTCAGGTAGTCTATAAAAATCAAAACTTGTTCTGACGTTTTACTAATCTTAAGTAAAAAGATACATTTTGAATCATGTTCTTTAACCTGTCTTTTCTGACTTTCCAATCTCTGTGCTCTATTTTAGCCTACATAAGCTCTCCAAAAATTTATTGTTTTTCCCTTATCTGTGTCTAATTCCATTCACTGACCTTAATTTCAATCATGTATCTTGATTTCTAGATCTTATTTGGCTCTTTTTTCCCACCATTTATTGTTGCTTTAGGATTTATCTCTATGAATCTTGTGTGTGTGTGTTGAACTGGGGACTAAAGCCAGAAGCATTCTGCCTCTGAGCTATATCCCAAGCTCCTCTATCCCTGACCTTTTAATTTTATTTTGAAACAGGGTCTTGCTAAATTGCCCAGGTTGGCCTAGGACATGTGATCCTCCTGCCTTGGACTCCCAAGTAGCTGGGATTACAGAGGCACTCATCACAGCACCAGGCTCTTATGAATATTAACATATTTTAAGTTCTAGAAATAGACTTTGGTCATCTTGCTCTACACAGAGGCTTTATACTATCTGTCTCCTCTTACAAGCAACTTTCTCTTAGAGACTCTTACAGATGAAACAGTACAACTCTTTCTCACCAAGCTGGAGAATCACCATTTCTAAACAGAGCTGTCATGGCAACAAGAGAATGGCTTTATCAGCTGTGTCCAAGACAGGTTTGGAAAAGGAAAACAGAAAGCAGAGGCCACCTGGGCAGCTAACCACAACCAATTACAAGTTAACAAGAACAAGAAGAGCAAGCAACAGACAAGCAGAAAGAGAGCAATAAAAGAAAGCATTCTAAAAAGAAAATAATCAGAATTTGTCACAAGTTGCCAAGCAGGGAGATTGCCCAGGTACATGCACAAAAGGAAGAATAAGGAGGTTATCATAAAAATGCAAAAGACAGAAAGGTAATTTGATTATAAAAGAAGATAATCAGGTTGCAGATATTAATTTTGAGAAGGTTTTGTGTTCATTTGGTCAATGCTACTCATGGCAGGTGATCTCCATGCCATCTGTTATTAATTCATAATTAGGTAAGGAACTAGCTCTAGAATGTAAACCAACCCCCTCACTAATCACACTGTTTAATTTCGCCAAAGAATCAGATGGAAAAATAAATGTTTATTGAACAAATACTTATATATGATGCCTATCATGTATAATTATTAAATTAGCTCTATAAGTGCACTATGAGGTATGTATATTATTATTATTTTCATTACATTTAACAGATGAGGAAATTGCAGTACAGAGAAGAAAGATCACCCAACTATTAAGCAGCAGAGCTAAATCCTGAACCCAAGCCATTCAGTCAGAAAGTTGTGCTCTTAACCATAATACTATGCTGTCTCTTCAGTATCTATATATAAGCTTGTGTCTGACAGAAGAAACAATTAATTTAAAAAGCCTAGCATGTTTCTATCCATTTTAAGAAGCTAATAAATACTTGTTGAATAAATGAACAACTGGACAAAGCAGCTAGAAAAATAAGACCCCTCAGCAAAAAGAAATATTAACATTAGAAATACAAACATGAGCCGGGCGTGGTGGCGCACACTTGTAATCCCAGTACTTTGGGAGGCGGAGACCGGAGGATCCGGGTTCGCGGCCAGCCTCAGTTCTCGCTCTCTCTCTCTCTCTCTCTCTCCCTGTCTCTCTCTCTCTCTCTACTTAGTGAGGCCCTCCGCAACTTCGTGAGACTCGGTTTCAAAATAAAGTATAAAAAATAGGGCTGGGGGCGCAGCGCAGAGGTAGAACGCCCCTGCGTTCAATCCCCGGTACCGAAAAAAAAAAAAAGAAATACAAACATGAGTATCATCCCTTAGACATAAAAGTTTAAGATCTCCAATAAATACTAACCATCTGCACCTTAACAAAGACTCTCACAATTAGAAGTCAAGTTAACAAAGAATATAGAGACTTTTACTGAGACAACTGTAGCAAAAGGAAAGAAAGCAACAAAACCTCGGCTTCTAATGGCAATGGTGTTATCTAATGACCTTTAAGAGCATGTACCAACTATACATAAAAGATAAAGGAACAACTGAGTCAGTAATTATAGATAACTTATTCTAGAAATATGACAGAGATCAGAATGAAAAATGAAACTCCAGCTCCAGTGAGAAGTAAAACAAAGACCTTTTAAAAATTGCATATTAATAATTTTTAAACTACAGTTACACTATAAAATCTCTTTTCAGTACCTTAAATGCAAGCATGAACCTATCTACCTCAGTATGTTTACATTTCATTAACAAATATATCAAACACACTCCTATATTCTAGAAATAGTGAGAAGCCAGATAAGAAAACTAATACTCATTAACATTATCTAATAACTCAATCCCAATGTTAGAAATTCATTATTTTTTCTGGCTATACTAACAGTTCTGTACATATGCTAGCTGATCACAAAGTCCTAGGGATTTCTCACCCCATTCAAATATTTCTTGAACTCCTGCAAACTCATACCTACAGGCTATCTAGTCTATCTCCAGCTATCTAGTCTGACTTTCTATATATGAAAGCAAATACTGAACTGAGCTCTGACCAGAAGAGATTTAATATGAATTATGCAAATATTTATCAGCCAGACTCAAGTACAAAGAGGAAAATACTGGTTCTAGAGTTTATTAGAAATGACAAAAAGCTTAGATTAGAATACAAGCATTTTCAAATATAAATAGTGACAATCTTGGAGAGAAGAAAATATCCAAAAACATAAGCAAATAAACATCATAGAATTTAATGAAGAACATGCTGCAGGAAATAAATAGAACTTAAAAATATGACTACAAAACAAAAAAATCATTAGTAAAAATAAATGTGGAAAATAACTTAGGGATATAATAAACAAGAGCATTAAAGAAATAATTACTCTGCAAAGTCTCTTACCAGTATCTGAAATGTAAGCATGAAGTTGTATTGAGTCATCAGAAGATACACTTGAAAGGTCATCTAAAGACTGGAAAAAAAATCAGGTAACAAACTTTTAAAATTTTACAGGAAAAAAGTATTAAAGAAGTCTACCTAAGATATGCATTACTCATATTTTTATGCAAGCAAACTATGTTAACTGTATTCCCACACCCCCATGTACAATAATACTCTCACCATTTATACTAACTTGAGAGGGAAAAACCAAGACTAAGAAACTATAGAATAAAATAATTTAGTAATCTACATAATACATCATATTACTTCTTTTTCATTGCTTGTCCATATATTATAACTTGGTACTTTTCAATTATATTCAATATATGCCAAAAAAATTTTAAAACTGGATAAAAGTAGATATATTCTTAACATTTTAATTTTTAAATATTGAAATATATTATAGCTAGCTTTGTATTCTTTAACTTAACACTTCTGTTAATTTAAAAATAATAGTATCAGTTAATTTAGATTTCTTAGCCATGAAATTAAAATAATAGTACCTATATCATTGGTTTATGTGAGAATTAAATAAGATATCTAAAATATTTAGAAAACTGCTAAACACAGCAAATGTGAGTTATTATAATTACTTATTAAATGAATTCAATCCAGATTAAGATTTTCATTTGTAAAATTGTTTCTGAAATCTATAATTAAAAATTAAAATTATAATTTTCAAAAATAATTTTACAAATAATGATTGATCAAAATGAGTATTTTATAACTACAGCCTCTGACTCTTAATTTAAAAAATGTTTTGCCACACAAAGGTACACCCGTACATACACAGAAAAAAATAAAATCATATAATGAAGGCGAACTAGGTAGAAAAAGAGTTAATTAACACAGCAGCCTAAAACTGTTCTGTTAAAAGAACTGTTAGCAAGGTTGTCCCTTAGATGGCATCTGGGAGCTCGTGCTTAGGGAAGGCTCCTACCATTATCTAACTGGCACAAGTGTTTTACTGTACGTAGACGTGTCTATACAATGTGTTCTATGCCAAACACTTGCCATCTTTCTGGGTCTGGAATCTGATATGCAGTAGACAGAGAATGTACTATGTTGTCTGTCTCCAATAAAAATCTGTGTACTTAGTCTCCAATGAGTTTTCCTGGTGGCAACATGTGTTGTCACAACTCATTGATTGGGGAATTAAGCACATTCTGTGTGACTCCCCTGGGGGAGAATTTTTGGAAGCTTATGCCTGGTTTCCTCTCAACTTTGCCCCATTGTACCTCTTTTGTTGATTTTGCTTTATATCCTTATACCATAATAAATCCTAGCTATAAGTATGGAGTATGCTGAGTCCTGTGAATCTTCTTAGCAAATGAATACACCTGGGAATGGTCTGGGGGATCACCAACAGAGAGATATAATTCTGATATAATTTATACTTTATGGGCCAGGTGTGGTGGTGCACGCTTGTAATCCCAGTACTTTGGGAGGCGGAGACCGGAGGATCCGGGTTCACGGCCAGCTTCAGCGCGCACGCGCGCTCTCTCTCTCTCTCTCTCTCTTTTCCTGTCTCTCTCTCTCTCTACTTAGTGAGGCCCTCCGCAACTTCGTGAGACCCGGTTTCAAAATAAAGTATAAAAAATAGGACCGGGGGTGTAGCGCGGAGGTAGAATGCCCCTGGGTTCAATCCCCAGTACCACACACAAAAAAAAAAGTATAAAAAAAATAGGGCCGGGGGTGTAGCGCGGAGGTAGGCAGAGGTAGAACGCCCCTGGGCTCAATCCCTGGTATCGCAAAAAAAATAATAATAATAATTTATACTTTATAAAGCTCTAATATACTACTAATTAATATTAGAAGAGTTATCTCAATGACTTTAAATACAGCTATATAACATAAAGCCATTTAAATGAAAGCAAAATATATTCTATGAAGAAAACAAAAAATACATCTACTAAAGACTAACTGTTGAGAAAAGCAAAATTTATAATTCCATACAGATAATCCATAGGTTTTCCCTAATCAGTGGCAGAATTATAAAGTTAAATTAGGTGCAGTCCAGGTTTCAGCACAGATACCTTAAGAGACGTTAGCTGTATCAACTACTCTTTCTTGTATATCAGTTTTTCTAATGGTAAAATGGTGTTAATACCTGCTCTACATATTTGTCAGGGTACAGTGTGAATGAATGTATTTTGAAAAGAAATGGAATGCACTTTTTTTAAGTGTTCATGTGGCCCATAATAAAACATTTTAAGAGTAACAGTACAACCATCAATATTATTTTTACATGAAAGATAGAAACCTAAGAAGAAATGGAATACTGTATCAACCTATGATATATTATCTGCTATACCTTCTTTCAATGATAAACTAGCACAGGAAATATAATCAATTGTTTAAAAGTCAAAGCATTATTAATGGTAATATGTCCTTGTAGGTATCACTTTATGAACATGTTAGCATTTCATACTATGCAACCATAAGTTGTTAAAAGATTTTGGGTCAGCATATTTAAAATATATAATTAATAAGCACTATTTCCATTATATACAATGAAAAATCTGATGAAAATATGTCTTAAAATTAATTATTATTGAGAACACACAAGTAAATAACAAGTAGACTAGGGAAGTACAATTACAAAATATTAATTTCAGAAATATATCCAATTTTGAACTGTAAGTGCTGATTGGTAAAAGAAAAGTGTGATTGCAAAATAAGTACAGTAATACTGTCCTGAAATAAAACACAATTTACAAAGTAATCTTTTTTGGGGAAAGGGGTTAGCACTGAGGATTGAAACCAGGGACATTCTACCTCTGAGCTACACCTCCAGCCCTGGTCTATCTTTTATTTTGAAACAGGTTCTCACTAAGTAACCACTGTGGACTCAAAACTGCGATCCTCCTGCTCAGCATTACTAAAAATGCTAGAAATAATTTACCTGTCAATCTCAATTGCACAATGAGTAAGACACCAAACTCATTAAATTGCTTCTTTGCTTAGTATATTGCAATAAACCATCACAATTTAGTTTAAATCCTAAATTATTTTTAAAATGCAGCTAGCACCAAAATTTGTATATGTATTAAAAAAGAAATCAGCCGGGCGTGGTGGCGCATGCTTGTAATCCCAGTACTTTGGGAGGCGGAGACCAGAGGATCCTGGTTCGCGGCCAGCCTCAGCTCTCTCGCTCTCTCCCTCTCCCCCGCCCCCTCCTTAGTGAGGCCCTCCGCAACTTTGTGAGACCCGGTTTCAAAATAAAGTATAAAAATTAGGGCCGGGGGCGTAGCGCGGAGGTAGAACGCCCCTGCGTTCAATCCCCGGTACCGCAAAAAAAAAAAAAAAAAAAAAAAAAAGAAATCAGAAATACTTCAGTTATTTTAAAAAGCCCAAATTTAATAAATTTATGAAACAACAAAATATTGCAGGTCTCTGACCTCAAATATGACTAATTTTTGATCCAGAGAATAGTATGTTTTATATTACTATATGACAAAAGCATTTCTTCTATTTGAAAAAGCATTTATTCCAGATATGGAATATAAATAAAAGTATTTTACTAGTGTTTAAAAACTTACACATTTCTAAAAATATGAATATTAGAAAATTTCAAACTAAGGAAAAGCTTACTCACACTTGGTAACTCTGTACAATTACCATTGTTGCTTATATTTTCTTCATGCTCTAGGATGAATTCGTCTTTTGTTATTAACACTTCAGGATATAAAAAGCAAATACTAATGATGCCAAATAATTCAGGTAAACATTTAAAAAGTTACAAAGCATCTGACATACTATTATGGCTAATCTGCTTAAGTGTTCTGAAGATTATACTTTATATAGTGATAGAATATTCACTAATAAGGATATTTTAGAAATAAGTGTAGTAGTATAGTTGACAACATAATAGACTTCTAAACAATTTAGCTATTACAAAAGGTGTAAAAGAAAAGGTAAAACAGGTAGAAGGAAAAACCAAACAAACATCCTTCTCCTCTCTCTGTCCCCCAACTTCTCCATCCAGAAAAAGGTTGGACTGAAAACTTGACAGAACATGAATATTTCTTCCCAACAGAACTTTAGGAAGTAAGTTATTCAGTGGCAAGGCTGGACCTCTAAGAGTACTGAAATGAAATTCCAGTGACAGTTTATATGCTAAAAACATATTCTTTTCTTATACATATACTTTGGTGCATTGTAATTACACATCATAGTGAGGCTCAAAGTCATACAACAAACATGCACACAGGTCTCAGGTCTTACCCTAAAAACATATCATTCTTAAACCTCTAATTATAAAATACAGTTGTAAAGGTCTCTATGAATAAAAACAACTTTTTACAGTGACTTGAATTTGTTTTAGTGCAGATTTTAAGAAACAGCTCCAAGTTTATAGCTATCCCAACTAGTTTTATATTTCTTTTCTAAGTATGAGAAGAAAAAACTGATTCCAGTGATTTAAATATAAATATTGGAACCCAAAGTAATAAAATCAATTTCTTTATAAAATGCAACTGCAATTATGCAGGTATAGCCTAAACCCATTTCTTAATATAAAAAGAAAATATATTCTTAAAAGTGCTAATTCACAGATGTCTTACATATGAACTTAACATTTACTTAGAAGCATAATAATGTCATACAATACTAAAGAACAATTTGGAGGCTTTAAATATATGATTTATTTACGTATGTCAAAGCTTAGTCTTTCTCATTATTTTCAAGTGACTTTAATAATTAAAGTAGCAATAATAGTACTTACCAAATTTATGCTTCCAGTAGGAGACCCATTAAAAGATTCTGTAAGGGGGAAATTCAAATTAGTATTAGTAAAAAAAGCTTTTGAAGCTATTGCTTTATCTAAGGTTCAAACAAGACAAACCAAGACATAAAAGAATAATAAAGAAAAATTGTGTTATACTCCCCAACACCAAATATCTCAAGTCCCTAATTTTAAAACCAACCAGGCATTTCAGTGAAAATATATATGTAGCCAACACCTGTCCAAAACCAAAAAGCATTCATGTACAAAAAGCAATTATTAAATATTTTAATAGTATTCTATCAAGTTGTCCAACAGAATGTAAACACAAGAAAAGCACTGTAGAGTGACGCCCATTAGATGTAAGCATTGTTTTGTTACTTCTGTCTCAATGGATTAAAAAACACTACATATAAAATTACTTATGAGTGTAAGGGACACATAGATTTCTAATGTATTTATCAAATCTACTTGGTAGACTTGGTTCTAAAACATTGGAAGTCTAGATTTTTTTTTTTTATTTTTGTTTTGGTGGTACTGGGGATTGATTCCAGAGAGTGAACCCAGAGGCATTCTACCTCAGAGCTATACCCCCAGTCTGTTTTTTATATTTATTTTATTTATTTATTATTTATTTATTTATTTATTTATTTTATTTTATTTTATTTTATTTTTGGTGGTACCAGGGATTGAACCCAGGGGCATTTTACCTCCGAACTATACCCCCAGCCCTATTTTTAATTTTTAATTTATTTACCCTAACAGGGTCTCACTAAGTTGTGGAGGGCCTAAGTAGCTAAACTGGCCTCGAACCCGGATCCTCCGGTCTCAGCCTCCCAAGTACTGGGATTACAAGCGTGCGCCACCCCACCCGGCTATTTAATTTATTTTTTTAAACAAGGTCTCTTTAGATTGCTGAGAGTCTTGCCAAATTGCTGAGGCAAGTCTTGAACCTGCAGTCCTCCTGTCTCAGTCTCCTAAGTACTGGGATTACAGTTGTGCACCACCATACTGCTGGACTGAAATCTAAATTCTTTAACCTATATATCATAGCCGGGCGTGGTGGCGCATGCTTGTAATCCCAGTACTTGGTATGCGGAGACCGGATGATCAGGGTTCCTGGCCAGCCTCAGCTACTTAGTGAGGCCCTGTGCAACTTCTTGAGACCTGGTTTCAAAATAAAGAATAAAAAATAGGGCTGGGGATGTAGCTCGGAGGTAGAACACCCCTGGGTTCAATCCTCAGTACCACAAAAAAAAAAAAGAGTAATCCCAGTATGTGGGAGGCTGACACTGGAGGATCGCAGGTTCAAAGACAGCCTCAGCAAATAGTGAGACTCTAATCAACCTAGTGAGACCCTGTTTCAAAATAAAAATAAAAAATAGGGCTGGGGTGTAGCTCGGAGATAGAATGCCCCTGTGTTCAATCCCCAGTAACACACACACACACACACACACACACACACACACACGAAAAGAAACAAAAACAAAAATATTTATATGTATATATATATAACAGTCCGGAGATATTTAAAACTCCATATGCAAATCCATTTAATTGAAAAGCAATGCAGAAAAATTAATTTTAAAAATAAATGTTAGAGAAAAATCAATTAAAGACTATTTAATGACAAGCAATAATCTTTTTCCCCAGGGTTTATTTTATATCTAAGGAAATTAAGTTATCAATTAATAAAACCTATGGTGTTTTGTTGTTCTTTGCAGTACTGTGGATTGAAACCAGGGGTGCTCTACCGCTGAGCTACATCCCCAGCCCTTATAAATTTTTATTTTGGGACAGGGTCTCACTAAGTTGCAAAAGCTGGTCTTGAATTTGTGATCCTCCTGCCTCAGCCTCCCAAGTAGCTGGGATTAGAGCAGGCACTACCAAAACCTGACCTGTTTAAAGTTATGTATGATTTCTAGCCTTTAAGAAATTATGTCTAAAGTTGGTTCTCCAAATGGGTCTTCAAAAAGCAAGAATGTATCATATCTACAAAGCAGTACTGCCTTTCACCTTAAACAACTTTATTTTTTTTTTAAGATTTTTTTTTTTTTGTGGTACCGGGGATTGAACGCAGGGGCATTCTACCTCCGCGCCATGCCCCCGGCCCTATATTTTATACTTTTATTTTGAAACCGGGTCTCACGAAGTTGCAGAGGGCCTCACTAGGTAGAGAGAGAGAGAGAGAGAGAGAGAGAGAGAGAGAAGAGCTGAGGCTGGCCGTGAACCTGGATCCTCCGGTCTCCGCCTCCCAAAGTACTGGGATTACAAGTGTGCACCACCACGCCCGGCCTTAAACAACTTTAAATGCCCAAGAATATTACCTGGTTCCTCAAACCTTTGGTCACAAAAGACAAACAGGAAATTTCACTTACAATTAGCCCTTGCTTTACAGCAAAGTCAGAACTAAAATGAGCAAACAAATGTTCACCATCTTTCTTAATCAATTATATATGCCTCCTACCCATTCTGTGGTCTGCCAACCACTTAAATCTTCCCACCATAGACAAGTCAAGTTAAATGAAAAATTTAGGAACAAATTAAGGCATATAATTAAGGTAGTTAAATTTCCTGATAAAAAGGTTTTAAAAATACAGTCTAAAATCTATCTTGGTTCACATTTAATTAATAATTTAATAAAAAAGCACATATTACTCAACATGGTGAGAAAAATGTGAGATTAAAACTGAAATCAGAAAGCTTAATTTAAATATCATCTAAAGACAGTGAGATCTTATTCTAATAAAGAAGGAAACAGCCACAGGTTGAATATCCCTAACCTAAAAGTCTGAAATCCATAATGCTCCAAAATCCAAAACTGACCTGGAAATGACACTCAAAAAGTTTTGGGCTTTGGAGCATTTTAGATTTTGGAGAAAGTCTGTGCAAATATTGCAAAGCCTGAAAAACTCTGAAACCTAAAAATATTTTGTCCCAAGTATTTTGGATAGGGAATACTCAACCTATTCTGTTAAATAATTCAAAGCAGATCTAAGTAAAGAAAGTAATCATGAATAAACAGGGAGAAAAAAGAGGAAACAGGAAAGGAGGAAGGAAAGAGTATGCACGAGCAGGCCACCTAGCTAACTATCCATCTACTTTATTAAATAGAAATGAAATTGCTTTCTTAGCAAAGAAAACCACCAGAGGACACTATCACCCATGACAAGACTTGGCCCATTAATTTAGACTCAATTGTAGAATGTATTATTTTATGTCAGCTACACAGTAATACCTGATTAGATAATTATTTCAGAATGTCTAAAAAGTGGTCATTTAAGAATGTTTAAAAGTACATGAACTTCTGAGAAGCTTAATTTTAAGTAATAAAAACAAAAAATACAACAAAAATGTGGTGAATTACTTTTTTGATAAATAATTTCATAAAGAAAAGAAAATCTGAAGAATTACTATTTGAAAAAGTTATACCTATGGCCTGAAACCTAAATAATGAAAAGGACAATAAAGCTAAGTTATTTTTATTAATGTTTCATATTATTACCTATCAACTCCATATACTTTGTAAAAATGGTTTCCAAAAGAGGATGATTTCTTAGTATAAATGAATAGAAACTCATCAATTAGGAGACAGAATGTTAGAAAGCAATGTCCTAGAAAGACATTAAGATACATTAGTATGTAATTCCAAACTACAATCAACGATTCAAATTTTAGGGGTTATTCAACGACTGATATATAAAACAAGCAAATTTACTTTAGAGCAAAATCAGATCAAAAAGTATTTTAATCAGATTTATGTTTTAAAGAAGTATGAGGTTTGGGGAAGTTTAAAATGATTTAATAGTTCTATTATACAGAAGACTGGCTAGAAAGATATGAATGGAAACTGAAAGTCAATTTAAATGATGTTGGAAGAATTCTTACACTTTGGGATAAAAAATTAATCCCAGAGAAAATACTATTACTATCACCATTTCAACTCACATACCACTTAGAAGCTCACACAAGAGTTGATTTTGACTCATTTTATCTTTTTTCATTATGGGTTTTATAGCAAATCCACCTCACAAATACTAAGAAATTTCTAAAACTGATAAAATTAATGTAAACAATAAAAACTTTACAATAGTCATTTTAGGATGGTTAGTTGATATATAGTAGCTATTGCCAATTTCATAGCAGCTATATAAAAGAACATTTTCCAGCATAGACAGGAAATGGATATACTATATAATAAACTAGAAGTATATTAAAGTTTACTATTCTTCTCTAACAGAAGTGCTCTATTTAAAAAAAGAGTATCTTCCTTAGTTAATCAAATCTAATTAACATTATTCAGACGAGATCGGGCGCGTTCAGGGTGGTATGGCCATAGACTAATTAACATTATTCAAATTTTATAAACAAACCGGAAAGAGCACAGTTAAAAATCCAAGATATCAGATTAATAATATAAGTTATTAAACTCAAATGTACACTTCTGCAACTGGATTTCTTTGGTTATTTAAAAAATAAAATGTCACTAGTATAGACAAAGAAGCAGGAGGCAAAGAAGAAGGGAGGCTGGAAAACTTCCACTAATAGAGGGTTTGTTTTTTTAATGAAGTGACCTAACAAATTTATTACATTCTATCCTCAAGTGATATTATCCATAAAACATATTCATAAGTAAATGACCATAAATTAAGCACTCCCTTAAAATAACTGCTTAAATCTTTCCCATTGACTTTGTATTTACATTGCTCATTTACTTAACAGAATGTACCAGAAAGCTCATCAAACCCTAGATATTTAATTGCAACTTAATAAACACTTCTGAATTGAATTACAAGTAAAATGGTCACTGGGCCTAACGATTTGTGTTCTATGGCCTATCCCTCACTATTTTCTACTAATAAAAACTGATATTTGTATTTTAGTTTATAAAACATCTTCATATACAAATTCCATTTAAATTGATGACTCTGAGGTAAGATACTATGATGAGAATATTATTCCAGACTTAAAACAGAAAATGAGGCTTAAAGCAATTAAGTATGGTTGGTGAATATCACATAAGAGAAAAGTGGTAAAATCTAAATATTCTGACTGTTAAAGTCTGCTTTTTATACTATAACATGCTGATAGTTCTCAGTCTCCTCATATGAAAAATTTGAAAGATTAGAATAAGTAACTGTAACTTTTTCTAGATGAAAAATTTCCCACAATGCAAGATCTGGAAAAGGATACAATTAAAGATAGAACAAAAACTACATTTTTATATTGCTTTATAGTTTGTGGTACACTTTCAGATTTATTGTTGTCATCTCATTACTCTTCTCAATAATCCTATTATCAAGCATGAATATTATTTTGCAATCAACTTACTAAAAAGGGAAACTACTATAAAGAGTTGAGTGATCTCAAGAAAACATTCTTCTTCAAGAATTTAAGACTTCTGCAGTTATATTCTAATATGTTACTAAATTCTCGACTTTTTTTTTTTTTTTTTTTTGCGGTACCGGGGATTGAACGCAGGGGCGTGCTATGCCCCCGGCCCTATTTTTTTATGCTTTATTTTTGAAACCGGGTCTCACGAAGTTGTGGAGGGCCTCGATAGGTAGACAGAGAGAGAGAGAGAGAGACAGAGAGAGAGAGAGAGAGAGAGAGAGTGAGAGGAGAGAGAGAGAGAGTGAGAGGAGAGAGAGAGAGAGAAGAATTACCGGATCCTCCGGTCTCCACCTCCCAAAGTACTGGGATTACAAGCGTGCGCCACCACGCCCGGCTC
>PVJS01008461.1:0-53062 GCA_004027185.1 Glis glis
GTGTGTGTGTGTGTGTGTGTGTGTGTGTGTGTGTGTGTGTGTGTGTTTACTGGGAATTGAACCCAGGGGCATTCTACCTCCAAGCTATACCCCAGCCCTATTTTATTTTTTATTTTGAAACAGGGTCTCACTAAGTTGTGGCGGGGCCTTGATAAGTTGCTGAGGCTATCCACGAACCTGCAATCCTCCTGTCTCAGCCTCCCAAGTACTAGGATTACAGACATGTGTCACCATGCCTGGCTTCAATTTTTAATAATTATTCACTTGAACTAAGAACATCAGATTTTTTTCAAAGAAACTTTTTAATGTAAGATTTAAAACTGAAATAGGTAGCCTTTGAATAGAAATTATACTGTATGACTTAATGTTTTTCTTATTTAGAAATATATTAAGGAATTAAAGCATTTGAAAGTATATTTGCCTCAGGATTACTTCTCATTAATTTTATATGCTAATAGCATTTACCTATTTCTGCCTCCAAATATTTTTTATAGGGGGAAACATCCCTTACATTTTTGGTATAAATATAATTTTATGAGAAACATGAGTCAATACAAAGAATGGCAGTCATTTATAATATGTTCATCAGATTTTATAAACATAATTGTCTATTCTAAAGTTCCTTCTTTCTTAGTAAAATGAAGAAACATTTCTTTTCTGCATATAAATTTTATGTGACCACAAAAAATAAAAAATAAAAAGATAAAATAAAAATTTATATTAAAAGCCTCAAATTGGTGTCTAAAATGTAAACATCCCTTTTTCCTATTTCTGTGATTATCTACAATTATAGAAATAAAACCAATGATTTAACAGAAGAAGAAGAACAACAACAAGAACAAGAAGAGCAAAAAGAAAAGAAAATCAGACAGGCAAACCGACAGTGCAAAGATGCCTGAGGCTGAAGAGAACAGTGATCACACAACAGATCACCTAAGGTCCAGGAAAAGAAATCTAGGAAAGTTCTTTAAGACTAAGACATATAGAGGAACCTGTGTATAGAGAGGATTTAGAAAGGCATGCACTTGTCCAGAATCATTACACAATATATTCATATAGAGAGAGAAGGAAGAGAATTATGAGATTATACTTACAAATATGTAAAATTATCATGTGCCATTCAAAAAGATAAGAAATAGAGAAAACTTCCTGCCAGAAACTTTGCATGTCAGAAGAAAATAAGAGTATCATTTTTAAAATACTCAAAGAAAAAAACTGTCAACTGTATTCATAATGAAATTATCATTATGAATATGAAAATATCTCCCTCAAAAGTGAGGGAGAAATGAAGGCTTTCCACAACAGAAAAAATGAAAAAAAGAAGATGTATTCACAGCAGATCTGAATTACAAGAAATATAAAAGGAAATTCTTCAAAATAGTAAAATATGACACCAGAAAGAAACTTGAATGTAGCAAAAAAAAAAGTATCTCTGGAAATGGTTAAAGTAAACATAAAAAGCACTTAATTTTCTTTTTCAAGCTCTCTAAAATATCATTGATTGTCATCTATGGCCATCCACCCTGAATATGCCCAATCTCAACTGATCTAGAAAATATCATTGATTTTCAAAGTAAAAATGAGCAATGCATTGTGGGTTTATGACAGTAGCACAGAAGATGAACCAGAAATATTGAGTACATTGTCATAAGTTCTTATAGTATGTATAAAGTGGACTAGTATTGCTTGAAGGTAGATTTTGATTAAATTAAATCCATTTTAAACCCAAGAAACACTAAAATAAATTAAAATGAGAGACAGAAATAATATGTCCATAATAACAATAAAATATAATTACAAAAATACTCAGGCTGTAATCCAAAATAGAAGGTAAACAAAACACCAACAAAATGATTGAAAAACTAGTAATGTAATAGATATCAATCAAACCATGACAATAATATTTATGGCCTGTGTACATGATCTAATCACAAAAATTAAAGCCAGACATTGTCAGTTTCTGTTAAAAAATAACCATGCTGTGGACAAAAAAAAATCACTTTCAAATATAAAGATTTCAATAGGCTATAATCAAAATATATTGAAAGATATGTTATGCATACTAATCAAAAGACAGCTAGTTATTATACTAATATATGATAATGTACAATCTAGAGCAAATAATATTACTAGAAATAAAGAGGGGTGTTACGAAGTGATGAAAGCTCAATTCACCTAGAAGATATAATAATCCTAAATGTTTATGCACCTAGCAGTAAAGCTCGTAAAAACACAGTAAGAAAAATAATGGAATGAAAGGAGAAATGAACAAATCTACACTTAAAGTTGGCTACTTCAGCACTCCTCTCTAAATAATTTGATAAAACAGGAATATAGAAAAATCAGAAAGGATATGGAACATCTGAATAACACTAAAAATCAATGTGACCTAACTGCCATTTATAGAAATTACCACTCAAAAATAACAGAACACACATTCTTTTCAATTTCACATAGTACATTCATCATCATGGATCATATCTAGAAAATAAATCAAACCTCAACAAATCTAAAAGGAACTAAAATCATACAAATATGCTTTCTGATCATCATCAAATTGAACTAAGCTATAATCAAATAGAATTAAGCCAGAACTCAATAATAGAAAGATATCTAGAAAGCTCTAAAATACTTGAAAACTAAACTACACTCTCTTCTAAATAATCCACATGCCAAGCAAGAATTCACAAATGAAACTAGAGAATATTTTGAAATTAATAACAATAAAAACTGAATAATGAGAGTTTGTGAGATATGGCTAAAGTAGTACTTGGGGTGATTTATAGCATTCGAATCTTATATTAAAATGAGAAAGGTATCAACTCAACAATTTATACTTCCCCCTAAGAAACCAGAAAAAGTAAAACTAAATCCAAATTAAATAGAAGGAAATATTAAAGAGCAGAAAATGGGGCTGGGGATGAATCTCAATGGTATTTTTATTTAATCTGGCTTGAGTGGTTTTCTGTTAGTATTTGCAACCAAATACTAAACAGAAGGGGCCTAGTAATATAAAACAACCAGCCCTGGAAAGATGAAATCCCATAGGAACTATGTCTCATGTTTATTTGAAATAATTTAGGAAGGATACATTCAGTTAATTTTATTGATTTGTTCCATTTAAAACACTATTCAACTTCATTGGGAAAACGTATATATGAATAAACTTCTTAATGAATTTGCATTACATTCTGAATTGATCTTGTTTAAGGTAATGGTCCTAGAGATTTGATTCTATTAATGTCATTGAAGATTTATTTTCATTTGCACTGAGTATTTTTACTGCTCTCCTCCATAATTCCTGGTTTTAAGTGAAAAAGAAACCATTATCTTTATTTTATAAACTCTGACGTTCAAATTATTTTTGTACAAAAATATGTATTTTTTAATTTAGAGAATTGAGATTTTTAATTACTTAACTGTGCTGGGGGGGAAATACTCAGTGAAGTGAAGGGCAAATGAGTCTTGTGTTTGGAAACATGGCAAGAGAAGCCAAAATAAATCTAATACTAATCAGGCATCAAGATGTGACAGTCATGTACCATGGTCTTAGCAAGGTATATGAACACGTTTTTAAAAGTTTCTTCAATCTGGAAGTTCCTATGCAGTTAAGAAGACCAGAATGTTTCATATACATAAAAACAATGTAAAAGATTGATTTGTTCAGAGAACCAGATAATTTTCTTAGAGCAAAGAAAAAAATGCTTGTGTATAAAGGTGCATAAACAGATAAGACTGAAAGGTAGATTATGATCAGTAAATGCTAACCTAAAGAATTTTAACAATTTTCTGCAATAAGTATAACTAACATTCATTAATTCACTTCCTTTATGCCAGATACTATAATGAATTATCTCAGTAATTCTGTGAGTAGAGACTATGAGTTAAGTCAGTTTTAGGAGGCATAATTTTCCCTAGGTAGAGCTAGAACTATGATCCAGGGATTTCTGAAATTAAATTGTATGTTTTTATCCATTCCAATGTACTTCTGAATATCTGCTAATATACCAAATTACACAAAATAAGGAAATTGATAACTCATATCTATAGGTATTGGCATCTTGATTAATTTATTGGTTTAACAAAGCCTTTAGATAATTCTGGCAAAATGGAAATTAATGTTGGCATAGAAATCCCTCTATTATAAACACATAGAAATGCTGAATAAATTAGACAAGGAAATTTTTAATTTATACTGAAGCACAGAAAAATGAAAGAACAGGAGATTCAAAGATGTAATGATAGCACTCAAACATCTAGAAGGTGATACCAAACACACACGTAGGTCCTACTGTCTGGGACTGAAGTTTTATTATCCAAACAATAGCATAAGTCTTGGTGTTGGGCTAACTCAAGATAAGAATTAGTACTGAGATCACCTTTATAAAACTAGAAACTTGGAACGATTGTACCTTTATGCATAAAAACTCTACTCCCCAGATTGGAAAGCAATTCAGAATCTTCTCTGGCCCAGAAATTTGGGTAAAATATAAAAAGTGCATGCTATGAGGAATCAGAGCCCCAGAGTTATAGCATGTTATGGGTTACACAGTCTACATTTTGCAAGAGTCTAAAACTAAGAAATTAGTATAAACATTTACTTTGGACTGAAAAATCCCCCCAAAGTACTCAAAATCTCTGGGCATTTCCACAATCTAGGACAAAGGAGAATCAATGGGGAAAAAATCACTAAGATGCCAGTCATGGTGGCGCACACTTGTAATCCCAGTACTAGGGAGGCTGAGACAGGAGGATCGCAGGTTCGCGGCCAGCCTCAGCTGCTTAGTGAGGCCCTCCGCAACTCAGTGAGACCCTGTTTCAAAATAAAGAACACAAAATAGGGCTGGGGGAATAGCTTGGAGGTAGAATGCCCCTGGGTTCAATCCCCAGTACCGCAAAAAAAAAAAATCACTAAGAATAAGCCAACAACAAAAAACTACAAACACACACAAAAAAAAAAAGCTATGTAGTATGAAGCAGAGTAAGAATATCTCCCAACAAGAGAAGAAACAGCAGCTGACTCATCTCAGAGACAGAGCAATCTAAGAGATTTTCAAAATAAATATGCTTGGAGCAGCAGATTAGGCACAGCTGGAGAGATAACAAATGAACTGGAAATTAAATCTAGGTAATTACTGGAAATGCAGTACAGAAGGGAAATGCGATAGAAAACAGGAAAATTACAAAGCATAAATAATAGATTGAGAAACTCCAACTCTTATCTAGTAGAGTTTCAGAAGGAGAGAGTAGAGAAAGGGAAATCTATATTCAAGAGAAATTGCTGGGAATTTCCCCAAATTTATGATAGACATAAATTTTCAAGTTGAAAAAGCATATTGGCACAGGTAGAATAAAGTGAAATCTAGACTAAAGCATACTGTGATGAGACTGAAGAAGAAAAAAACAAATATTCATACATATGAACAACAATTAAACTCATGGCCAACATTGCAACATCCACAGAGGAGAAAAAAAGACAATATTAAATACTGTATTAAATGAGATGTCTAGATGTAGCTTAAGAAATATATATTTTTATTCTTATTAGAGAATCCAGGGGTAAATATGACTAACATTGGCTAATTGCTCAACAAAACCATGTCTCAGATTCTTAACATTTTTCTACTCTCATTTTACATTTGCATCTCAGGCTTGAAAAGTGCTTGTTCCAAAGTCTACCACAGTCAAACTTTTGAACTCACCCAACACAATTTCCAATCCATATATCAAACCTTATATGGAAATAATGCAAATTCTTCCCAAGGAAGAAAATTACAAAATCACACCAAGCTACTGAATCCTGATTAATGTCTGTAGTTTTCAGGTGATGGGCTCTTCCCTGTTATGTCTTGATGTGACATTACGTGCTTTAGTGACTTCAAACTAAAAGACAAATTATGTGTACCCCCACCTACAAAATATTCAATGTAAAAGAATAAAAAGGATTATAACAATAATAACCCCAATTTTAAAATGAATAATTAAGGGCAATAGTCCATGTTAAATTCCAACGTGAAGTAATTCTAAGAATTCCTTAAGCAAGCAGAGGAAAATTTTTATTCAGGTTGGTGTAAGCTTAGGATGATGCTTTCTGAAATGTCTACCCGCCCTATTCCTCTTAAGCTTCACACTCTGGGAGGTTTTTCTTTGGCTCTTTGACCATAACTAAGATGTGTATTAAACCGTACTTCCTGTTAATGTGAGTTTGAGGCTGGACCAAGGGGATTGTTTCAGAAGCCAATCACGCACTGCATGTAGGTAGGCTTAGCATTTCTTTATATCAAGAGTTTTCTCAAAACCTTGTAGCCTTCCACCTACTGGCTTCCAGTCATGTCAGTGAGTAACTACAGCCAGACCTCTTGTCTGGAGATCTAAAAGTGTTCAGACCAGTGCTGCACAGAGTCTGGCTCAAGGACTGGTGCCAGTCAGGGAAGAGGATTTTATTGCTCCGTGTCAAGTATAGAAACTGAGAATAAAATTTAGAAAATATTATAGCACCTTGAAAGAGTAATTTTATCTGTTAAATTCAATAATTTTGATTGAGTTTATTTCGTATCTTTTTATTTTTAGTTTTGTTTTTCTAATAATTCATTTTTACTCCATTTGATAGATTGCCAGTCTGCAATGAAGAGGTGGGTTGGGATCTGGTCCTTCATCGATAGTGTGAGAAGCACTCTTTTAGACAGAAAATTCCAGGCACTTACCTATGGGCTTCTTCATCTCACTTGAGTTTATCTCCATGGATAGGAAGAATAGACTCAGGAGGAAATTCGTCACCCTTTAATTCAGTTTTTCTGAGGCTAATGACTAAGAAAGAACACTTACATAAGATCATTTAGAAACACCTGCTTCAAGGCTGGAGCTTAAATTGCTCAGGCTCCAGTTTGGGGTCCAAAGTAAACTAAAATTCTCATTTCTACAAGGCCTCAAACTGTGAGACTCAATTAATTTAAATTTCAGATGCCCTGGCAAAGAGCATCTCTCTTAGCAAAACTGTATATACAGTAGAAGGAGTGCAAAAAATGAGTCTCATAAATTGGTGGATTTCTTCATTATACGACTAATGAAATGACTGGTTTGAGTCTGCAGAGCTCCAGTTGGGAGATCTAGGACCCTGCTACGCAACATATGTCAACCCAAGTCCTAGATGTGGTTTGATACCATGCTTTGGTGGCCAGCACTGATTTATATGACAGAGGCAGCAATCTGGTAAGATTAGCCTTAAAATACACTGGGATGTGGGAATGCATCTTTTACTTCTCTGCTTCCCCAAAAGGGGGTGCTTGCCAATACTCCATTTTTCCTTGCCTTCCATTCTATATCTCTCATCCCTCCAGACAGATAAGTACTTTGCTCCACCTCTGCTTGGGAGCAACATTTGTAAAGACAGGGACCAATCAAGTGCCCAGAGTCTTATTTCTGAATTCATATTGTGTAAAGTAAATCATAATACATATCACAAGCAAGGTAGACCTAACCCAGTAATGAAAGAATGATTTAATAATGGGTAAAAATTTCAACGTACTCATTACATTAACATATTAAAGTAAAACAAAACACATGATATGAAATGCTATCAATTTGACCTTCAATCAAATTGAATGATTACTCATGATAAAATTTTTAGTAAATAAGGAAAATTTCTCATTACCTGAGAAGAGTAATTCCAGAAATATAGAACAAGCATCATATTTTACCATAAAAGGTTTCAAGCATACTCCTTAGTAATGGTAGCAAGAAAGAGTGCTCCTTACACACTACTACTAAACACTGAATTAAATCCAAAAAATATCTATAATACATTAATGGAGAAAATAATAAAATTTTCTGTAGTATATAAAAGTCACCATAAATAAATGGTGGTACCCTATGCACATATGTAAGAAGACCTGATATGTTTTAAAAAAGTCAAGACTTTAAAATTAAAACAATATTTTTAGCAAAATTACCAAGCTGGGGACTTTTAGCTCAGGGATAGAGAATTTGCCTAGCAAGTGCTGGTACTAAAATGTATATGATGAGAGAAAGACAAAGAATAGACAGGAAATTTTTAACAAGAAGACAAAGAACAGTGAGGAGGTCGGAGAAGAGTTATAATATCAAAATCAAGAAATATAATTACTATGGTAATTAAGGCAGACATAACAAAGATCACCAAACCAAAAAGTTTATATAAAAATTTTGAGAGATATGGTGTTACAATTCAGTGGAGGAAAAGATGCATATATGTGGGGGGAAATGATAAAGTGGGAAAGATAAAGACAAATCATACCGAATGTTCTCCATGAAAATAAAATCAGTGGAATAAGGGTATACAGGATGATAAATCTTTAAAATTAATTGCAGACCAATGTCCTTGAAGAACATAGATGCAAAACTTCTAAGCAAAATACTAGCAATATACATTCAAAACCATATCAAGAAAATTGTGCACTATGACAAAGTTGGTTTCATTCCAGGGATGCAAAGCTGGTTCAATATACACAAATCAACACATGTCATTCACCCCATACATAGAAATAAGGACAAAAATCACATGATCATCTCAACAGATGCTGAAAAGGCATTTGACAAAATCCAACACCCATTCATGTTAAAAACACTGCAGAAAATTGGAATAGAAAGAACTTACCTCAATATCATAAAGGCAATATATAGTAAACCTAAAGCCAACATCATATTTAATGAGGAAAAACTGTGAGAACAAGGATGCCCATTATCACCACTCCTTTTTAATATAGTACTCAAGACTCTAGCCAGAGCAATAAGGCAAGAGAAGGAAAACAAAGGAATATAAATAGGAAAAGAAGAATTGAAATTATCTCTAATTGCAGATGACATTCTCCTATATTTAAAAGATGTGAAAAAAAACATAACCAAAAGACTTCTAGAGCTGATTAACAAGTTCAGCAAAGTAGTAGGATACAAAATCAATCTAAAAAAAAATCAGTAGCTTTTCTATATGCTAACCATGAATCCGCTGAAAAAGAAATCCAGAAAATAATTCCATTCACAATAACCTCAAAAACAATAAAATACTTGGAATAAATCTAACCAAGGAGGCCAAAGGCCTCTATAATGAAAATTAAAAAACACTAAAGAAAGAAATTATAGAAAATCTTAGAAGATGGAAAGATCTCCCATGGTCTTGGATAGGCAAAATAAATAGTATCAAAATGGTCATTCTACCAAAAGTGATCTACAGAATTAACGTAATCCTTATCAAAATATCCATGTCATTCTTCTCAGAGCTAAAAAAATTAGTCCTAAATTTCATATAGAAATACAAAAGAATAGACAAAGCAATTCTCAGCAATAAGAACCATGCAGGAGGCATCACAATACCTGACTTCAAATTATACTACAGAGCTATAGTAATAAAAACAGCATGATATTGGCACAAAAACAGACACATAGACCAATGGAACAAAATAGAAGATACAGAAACAAATCCACACACTAATAGCCAATTGGTTTTTTAAAAAGGTGCCAAAAACATACATTGGAGAAAGGAGGGCTCTCTTTTCAACAAATGGTATTGGGAAAACTAGTTATTTATTTGTAGAAAAATGAAATTAAATTCCTACCTCTCACCCTGCACAAGAGTCAACTCCAGATGGATCAAAGACCTGGAAATTAGACCAAAAACTTTGAAATTACCAGAGGAGGGCATAGGTCCAACACTCCAACATATAGGCATAGGTAGAAACTTCCTCAATAAGACTCCCAAAGCTCAGGAAATTAAAACAAGAATTAATAAATGAGACCGCATTAAACCAAAAAGTTTCTGTTCATCAAAAGAAACCATCAATAGTCTAAAGAGAGAGCCTACAGAATGGGAGAAGATCTTTACCAGATATTTCTCTAATAAAGGACTTATATCTAGAATATACAAAGTACTTAAAAGAATTAACACTAAAAAAAAACCCCAATCAAGAAATGGGCAATCAAACTAAGTAGACACTTCACAAAAGAAGAGATACAAATGGCCAATAAGTACATGAAAAAAATGTTCAACATTATTAGCAAGCAGGGAGATGCAAATTAAAACTACACTGAGATTCCATCTAACCCCAATCAGAATGGCAACCATCAAGAAGTCAAACAACATTAAATGCCAGTGAGGATGTGGGGAAATAGGAACTCTTCTACACTGTTGGTGGGATTACAAATTAGTACAGCCACTATGGAGATCAGTGTGGAGATTCCTCAGAAAACTGAGGATGGATCCATTATATGATCCAGCTATACCGCTCCTGGGTATCTTTCCAAAGTGACTGAAATCAGAATATTATGATGATTACATGCATATCTATGTTTATAGCAGCATAATTCATAATAGCCAAATTATGGAACCAACCAAGGTGTCCATCAACAGATGAACGGATTACACAATTATGGGATATACACACAATGTAATTCTACTCAGCAATAAAGAAAAACAAAATTCTGTCATTTGCAGGAAAATGGAAGGACCTGGAGAACATTATGTTAAGTGAGATTAGCCGGGCGTGGTGGCGCACGCTTGTAATACCAGTACTTGGGAGGCTGAGACCGGAGGATCAGGGTTCGCGGCCAGCCTCAGCTACTTAGTGAGGCCCTCTGCAACTTAGTGAGACCCTGTTTCAAAATAAAGAATAAAAAATAGGGCTTGGGGTGGAGCCTGGAGGTAGAATGCCCCTGGGTTCAGTCCCTGGTACTGAAAAAAAAAAATGTTAAGTGAGATTAGCCAGTCACAGAAAATGAAGGGTCATATGTTTTCTCATATGCAGGCGCTAAGGAGTAATCAGGATACAAGAGGGAGTTTAGATAATGGAGGAAAAACTACAATGGAGCAAGGGAGGTGGTCTAGGAAAGAGTGTGGGGGCAGGGGAGGGAGAATTAATGAAGGAAACACTTCCATTGACATTATGTTCATATGTCAGAATACCATTGCCAATCTCAATATCTTATATGGGTGAAGAGTTGGGAGGCAGCTGGGGGAAAACTCACCAAGTGCTGTGTGCATGTATGTCACTATCACTATATCACATTATGATGTGAGACTATAATGCACCAATAAAAGTATAAAAATAAAGATAAAATTATTATAAGGAAACAGGGAAGAGCAGAAAGGAAGATTATAGGGGTGCTAAATAGTTTGACATCCCAGATTTCCCTACAAAACAGGTAAAGCAGCTACAATAACAAAACATGCTGCCAAAATCTACAAAATTAAACAAGTTGTCTCCATGAATCTCTGTATTTGAGGAATTGTGGTCAAACCAACTAAACAAGTCTTTCATAGTACTGGCAACAGTGAGGAAGGAAGCAGAGAGTAGGTAAAAGGGTTTCAGCTTGCCAGAACTGCAGGACTCCAAAATTGAATTATTCAAGGACCTAAAATTGAAAGCTCAGTGGGCTATTCTTAAAATAGCACCCAAACCAGGAACCAGTTTTTTGGGGCTACAATTTATGATTGTAAAGGAACAGTAAACTCAATATGGTACAAATAAGTTTGTACCTATAAAAAGTTAAAGTAAAACAACCAAAGTTTACTTGTTTTAATTAATTAATTTATTTGTACTGGATACTGGGGATTGAACCCAGGGCATACTACCTCTGTGCTACACCCCAGACCACCCCCCTTTTCTTTCTGTCTTTTTTTGAAACAGGGTCTCTCTAAGTTGCTGAGGGTCTCACTAAGTTGGGGAGTCTGGTCTTGAACCTAAGATCCTCCTGTCTCAGCCTCCCAAGTACTGGGATTGTAGGCATGTGCCATCACACTCCCAGCTAAAGTTTCCTTTTAGGACAAGACCAGCCTCTAGAAAAATCTTCTGGGAGTTGGATGTGAATTGAGCAGTACAGAAACATGAGGGCCAAATGAAAGAAGATTCAGATGAAAGTAAAGAAGAACAGATGAGGTAGGTCACAGAAAGTAGAAGATTATGTATTCGAGTACTTCACAAAAATAAGAAGAGGCAGCTCTATACCTCTGAAGCTAGGGAAGCTCTGCTGGCCTACACTCCCAAGACTGTGGCTAAAACCATCTTACTTATGCATGAACAAAAGAATGTGGTCAAGTCATAATACAAAGCTATTGTAAAATTTAAAAATCATGCATAGAATCATAGAGTAAATTATATAAAGAACTTAGAATTAAACAGCATGGTGGACATATGAATAGATAGGCAGAAAAAATTTTAAATTCAAAATAGAATTAATTTGTATGAAAATTCAGTATATGTTAAAGGCAGCATCTCAAATAGCTGGAAAAGATGTGGACTTTCCAATAAGTAATATTCGAATAACTACAGAAGTGTGTGGCAAAAAGGATAAAATGTGATCATTCTTGATACTCAAGGAATACAATAGATATTTACATTTTTAAAAACAAAGCCACACAAATGCTGGATGAAATTCCCAAAGAAGCATGCACACTCCCAAATATTAAAAACTCCAAGTAACTGAGTCATGTTAAACCATATTGTATGCAAGAATATAATAAAAAAAACTATTTGATTTGTTTTGTACTCCACAATTATAGAAGGCTTTCATATTCATTAACCACTGACATTTTCACATTGATCCTCTGAGGTAAGTAGAGACATGATACCATCCCTTGAAAATATAGAAAGTGAGACTCAGAAGTGTCAAGGAATCTGTCACTGGTCATAAGTCTAGGAAGTGATGAAAATGAAAAAGAAAATATGTTCTGAATCCAGGTACAGCATTTCTTTCATTTTGTTATTCTATTCTTTCTGCCTTTTTCCTTTCTTACCACTCTATCTGCTTTTTAATCATACATGTTCTTCCATTTACTTTCCTTCTCCTCTCTTACTATATAGTTTTTTGTTGTTATTGTTGTTTGTATAGTTAGAGAGAAAATGCTAGGAAAGATGTATGGATGGATGCATAGATGCATGTATGCATGGATAAATGGATAGTGAGATGGATGGGTGAGTCTGTGGGTGAGTCAGTGGAAGGAGGCAGAGATTCCTGGAGAGATATGTAGACAGAGAGTAGAGAGATAAGGGTAATATCAGATGACTATATAGTGTGTAAGTAATGTATCCTGTAGGAAAAAAATGAATCATTTTCTTTTCAAACTGGACTATAAAATGTCAAAGAGAGACAGTCCACCACTAATGAGTATGGGTAGATCATGATTAGAGCAAGCTTTTATTCAATCCCCACATCAACTCCACTCTTCCATAATCTTCCCAGGATACCTGCTCAGAGAAGAAAAGCACATTTTCCAAGTGATAGTTATGTCATGGCTATTGGTTATGTAGGAAAACATAAAATAACAATATTTATTTTTATTATTCCATTTCTGCTGCTCTTTTTCATGTTGTTACAGTTAATGAAGCATGGCTTTGGACCCCACTTGACAAGACGAGGGAGATGGTTTGCTAGCTTGGGCATGACCTATAGATAATTGTTTCTGGCAATGACATGTTATTGATTACTTGCTGACAAGAATGATTTGCCATTTGTTGGAGTTTCCTCAAAATAATTTATTTTTACTAATAAATTTTAAGAAGTTTTACAATTCTTTGATCTTGGCCTCTTCCATTAAAACATTTCCTGGATCCTTTTATTTCCTGAATCCTTTTCAAAAACTCATTGGGGACTCAATAAGCAAGTTTAATAACCATTGGTGCTGGTAGGATGGTTTTGCCTAGTAGCCTGGTAATCAAGCACCAATTTACTGTGACCCGCTGAGGTAAGAACACCTTTCTTCCATTCTTTCAAATTATCAAACATTGTCTGTGTCAATTATATTCTGAGACATCATCAGATGCTGCCTATTATCCAGAACAGTTACTTGGCTGCGGAATTGCCAAATTACTGTTTCTGCAATAAGGGAGTTCAGAACATGAAACTCAACTATGCCGCAGAGAAGGTGAGGCATTTCCTTCATAAATCAACTCCCTGCACTGTGGATAGCATCAGTAATTCGCCAGAAAGACATGTGCCTCACAAGCCTTAAGTTTATGCCAGTGTAGAAGTGAATGGGGGGGGTATGTCTCGGTCAACATTCTCATTGTTATAATCCAAAACAACTGACCACACAATTTAGAGGAAGGAAGATTTATTTGCTCACAGTTTTTGTTTTGTTTTGTTTTTTGGGGTTTTATGGAGGTCCTTGGAGTTTCAGTCCGTGTAAGGCTGTGTTACATCTGCAGAGCTCAGGGCATGGCAGCAGGAAGCAGAGAGAGAGAGAGAAAGAGCAAGGGCTCTGCTCTCATATCATGGAGACTGGAAGCAAGAGAACAAACAAGCAAGGGTCTTTAAAGAAAAAAGCACAGTTCCTAAGGCTGCACCCCCAGGGAACCACCTCCTCTAGCCACACCCCACCTGCCTAGGTTACTGTCCAGTAAACCTATCACAATGGATTTACACACTGATGTGATTATAACCCTAGTGATGTAATTATATCAACTCTGAACATTAATACATGAGCTCTTCAGGAGACATTCTATATCTAACCATAACAGGGGAGAATCACTGAAGTCTACTTCTTATTCTACTTTACAGAGGTATCTAAGCAATGAAGACAAGCTAAATATCCAAATAATTCATCTGTGAAAGGAGTAAAGAACCACCATCTTTACTTTTCTCTCATGAAGACAACTTGAGCCTGAAAATTAATACAGGGATTTTCTCAAAATTTTATCTCTTGAGTCTCTTAAAACCATAGTAACTAGGAGAATTTGAAAGTAATAGATGAATTCATAATATGGAGCTCCTAGAACTTTTCTCTTTTTTTGGTTAGATAATGCAAAAGCAAATACACCAAGTGCTGTGTGCACTTATGTCTGTATCTCTCTGATCCTCACTATGATGTGTAAGTACAGTGCATCAATAAAAGTATGAAAAAGAATCAAGAGCTTTGAACACGTATGTTTGTATCACTTTGAACCTCCCTATGATGCATAAGTATGATGCATCAATAAAAGTATTTTTAAAAAGATTTTAATTTTGGGAAAATAGCCTTTAAACATATCAGTATCAACCACTGAATGTCAAATCTATCTCTAGTCCCTACTCATCTATCATTTATTCTATTGACAAATGTGAAATCCCTTGGTGAGTTGGTCATGTGAGCAGTTTATCATCCTCAGAATCACAGGATGGCTGACTAGAGCTCAAAATAACTATATATTTTATAAATGTTTTGAATTGCCAAAAATCCCTTTTGAATACTACTTCCTGAGGTTTATGCTTCTGGAAAAATAGGGTAGATACACTAAATCTCCCACTAAGCGCAAATAGACATTATATTGAAAATGAACCTAAAACTCAAAACTAGAGAGAAGAAGCAGACAGCTAAGGATGTTGAGACCCAACATGGCTTTATATAAAACCCTTGAGTTTTCTTATAGTCTAGTATATCCCATACTTGAACTTGAAAAGCCTGCAAAACCTGAAATGTCAATGGCAGAGACATAAGTTGACACTTTTAACAAAAGAAACAGAAAATGGGCAGTCGTGCAAGACAGAAAGCTTCTAGACAATGACTGCTCTACACCAGTAAACACCATAGAAAACCTAGGGTCCCACTCACACCAACAGCAGCATGGGGGAGAGGACTGAGACTTCCCGATCAGCTGTGAGCAAATGTCTCAGCACTCCCACAGAAGTGGTAGCAAAGAAGACCACAGAGGGAGCCAGGAATTTCATCTCTGCTGGCTAGTAACCAGCATTCTTCCTCCTCTCCCTCCTACAGTGTCAATAAGGACCTTGTGGGGAACAAAAATTTCCATCCCCACCTAGCAGTAATGAGGAGCCCACCTTCTGGTATAAGTGGGGAGTCTCTACCATAGAGACTGGTAGCAATGTGGTAGTACTCCCCATTCCACTGCTTGGACAATATCAGAGAAAGCCAGGTAAAGCCAAAGGCTTAAACATGATTCAGAGCCTCAGAGCATAATATGAAACATTCCATTTCCAATAAAAATCGCTTGTCATATCAAGAAACAGAAAGATCTCAAGCTGAATGGAAAAATACAACCACTAGGTACCAATATCAAGATGGCAGAGAAGGCTTTAAAGCAGTATGATAAAGATGTGTTAGTGAGCAATTGTGAACCCATTTGAAGTAAATGAAAATACAGAAAACCCAGCAAAGAAATACAAGTTAGGAAAAAACAAATTAAAAATTTGGATCTGCAAACCGCAGTACAGTTATCCATCACTTAACGAGATGATATATTCTCAGAAATGTGTTGTTGCACAATTTTATCATTATGCAAACTTTATAGAGTATACTTTAGACAAATTAAAATGGCTATGACATCACCAGCTAATGTAATCTCATCGGACCACTGTTCTATATGAGGTCTGAAATCAGTAACAGAAAAATGATAGGAAAATAACCAAAAAAATTGTAAATCAAACAACCTTTGCCTAAATAATCCATAGGTCAAATGGGAATTATCAAAAAAATGAAAATACAGTATATCAAAATGTTTGAGACACAGCTAAAGCTGTCCTGACAGTAATATACATTGCTAAATAAATACATTAGAAAAGAGAGAAAGCCTCAAAGTAATGCAAACTCCACCTCAAAAAAAAAAGATGAAATAAACCCAAAGCAAGCAGAAATAAGGAACTAACATAGATAAGAGCAGAAATCAATGAAACTGAAAATGGAAATTTAGTAGAAAAAAGTAAGTGAAACAGAAAGATGGCTTTGGTCAATCATCAGTTAAATCGGCAAATTTCTAGTAAGTCTGACAGGGAAAAAAGAGAGAAGACTTGTGAATATCAATTTCAAGAACTCATATGTATGTATATTCACCTGCATATGTATACATATTCACATGTATATACATATTCATAGCAATCAGGACTGTGAATATTGACAGAGAGATAAGCCTAAAGGTCAATGTAACAGAAAAGAAAACCCAGACAGAGAACTACATAAATAGGTTCAGTGGATTTTTTACAAAGGAGCAAAAGCAATTCAACTGAGGAAAGACAGCCTTTTCAATAAATGGTGCTTGACTAATCAGACATTGTATGCGTGAACATGTGTCTCACACTCCATACAAACATTAACTCAAAACGATTATTGACTTAAATGTAAGATGTAAAATTATAAAAAGTTTAGAAAAATAGGAGAATATTTCCAGGATCTAAGGGTAGTCAGAGATTTCTTAAGCATGATATATAAAAGAGAAAACCAATAAATTTTAGTTCATTCAAATTAAAAAATTTTCTTCAAAGACCCTGCTAGAATAGAAAGACAAGCTACATATTAAGAGTAAATGTTTGCAATCCACATGTCCCACAGAGCAGTAGTACCTAGAAAAATATAAAGAACTCTGAAAATGCAACAATAAAAAAAATTAGAAAATGTGTTTAAAAGATTTGTAGAGACATTTCACTGGAAAGAATATATGAATAGCAAGTACACATATGAAAAGATATTCAACATTACTAACCATTAGGGAAATGCGAATGAAAACCACAATGAGATATCACTGTGCACCTATCAAAATGGCTAAAATTTAAAATGTGATAATGATTTTTGGTAAGGATGCAGGAAAAATGGATCATTTGTACATTGTTGGTGGAAATGTAGAATGTGCCCACTCTAGAAAACATTTGGCAGTTTCTTAAATTAACCATGCTTCTACCATGCAACTCAGGAATTGCACTCCTGTACAGTTATTCCAAAGAAACTAAGTCTTATCTGCACACACACACACACACACACACACACACACACACCTGTGCACAATGTTCATAGCAGCTTATTGATAACCAAAACTTTGAAGCAACCCAGCTGAATTTTCATTTAGTAAATGGTTAAACAGTCAATCCATACCACAGAATATTAGTGGGCAATAAAAAGGAACAAACTACTGATATATGCAATCATTTGGCTGAATCTCTAGAGAATTGTGGTGAATGGAAAAAGCCATTGCCAAAATGTTGCATACTTTATGGTTCTATTTATATAGCATTATCGAAAGGAAAAAACTATGAGATGCAGAACAGATTGGAGGTTGCTGGAGGCAATGGAATGGGTGGTGATGAAGGGAGAGATTTGGACGTGATCACATAAGGACAACAGAGGGCTCTTTGTGGTGATGGAAATATTTTGCACTTGGCCACGTTAATCTCAATGACTAGGTTGTGACACTGTACTTGTATTGTGCTATTGAGAGATGTGATTACTGTGTGAAACTGGGTGATGTGTACACAGGATCTCTATATATTATTTCTTACAACTGCATGTAAATTGAAAGTACCACAAAATTAAAAATTCACCTACAAAAATTGCTTCCTCTAAATCCCATATTTTTACTTAATATTTTTAAGTAATCATTCTTTTTCCAATTTAAATTATGAAACAATTTTTTAATTTGGAATCAACAGTTTATTCCAATCTCAATGTTGAAGAAATGAAATTGAGATCTAGAAAAGATTGCATGGCTCGATCAAGTTTAAGTTCTTTAAAATTGATAGGAGGATGTTAACTCACGCTTTCTACCAAAGTAGTAGGTTGAACTATATAAAATTGCCATTATTAAACCATTGTTACCTATAAAAAGGTGGGTTCAACCCAATATATAATCTACCATTGTGGAAAGGACTTTGAATACGGCTGTGTTTTCTAATAATTAGCATTTTTAGTACATGCTGCATAGTTAATAAAATATAAGACATTTAATTCTAAGGTATTATATAATTTAATCATCCTTCCATATAGTTATTAGCACCATTCCTAGTACTAGAATTCCTTCAGTAACTACCTGAAATACCATTCTGCCATCCTAGATTGAAGCCATCTATATCTCTTGTGTCTTACTATGTTGCTAAGTTTGATCTCACTAAATGGTATTCTCAAAGCACAGTGAGAAGAAACTGGAGGACCAGCAGTTGAATGAAGTTCATCCAGAGGTGTGGCCCCCACTCTAATCCCAAAGCTTCCTCTCTCACCCCACTTCTGCTGAAAGATGAAAATTTCTAGGTCTAAATAGGTGTTGACTAACCTCCGGGCTTTCAAGAAGCTTCTAGATTGAAAATTATTCTTTGTCCTTCTTTTCTTCAGGATTAAATCTAAGTGGCCAGGGATGGGTGGAAGAGAGGACGGAGACTCCAGTATCAACCTCCCTCCTAGGGCTCTTTCACACCTAGGGTCATCTAGGACATGTAAGTAGACCAGGGTCCCCCTGTCTAGACAAGCCCCAGTGCCACCGCAGCGCATTGCTCCTTGGCCGCACGGGAGCACACCTCTACCCATCCTGCTGCAGATTCTTTCTTTCAGTGCTCTACTCAGCAGTTGCTTCCTCATGGGCCATAATAAATACCAGACTGACCTGAGAACCTGGACGCTTATTCCTGCTCTATAAGCAACAGTGTGACCAAAAGCACATACTGAATTTATGCTCATTTCTATTGCCTGGCCTATAAAATAATGAAAATACTCATCTAACAATACAGTGAGTGAATTAACACAATGTTTTCCACCATAATATGTATATCACTCATGATATATAAGATGACTTGGGTGGTTTATAATCAATATATTTATCTTAAGTACTTTTATCTTCTTTTAAAGGGAAGGCAAATGATTTCCTATTTATATAAAATTTCCTCTAAACATATATGTGTGTATATTTTTCAAGATAGCAATTGATTTAAATAAAAATATTAAGTACATAATAAGTACATAATATTAAAAGAAGTATATGGAAGTGTCCAAAAAGAAAAAAAACTGTGAAACAATTGCAAAGATCTGGAACCAACCCTCAACATCCATCAAATGATGAAGAGATTAGGTATATGGCACATAACACAATGGAATACTATTCAACCATAAAAAGAATGAAATCCTATCTTTTGCAGCAACATGGATAAAACTGGAGATCATTATGCTAAACAAAATAAGCCAAACACAGGAAGACAAGTACCACATGATTTCACTCTTATGTGGAGTATAAAAAGTTGATCTCATAGAAATTGAGAGTGGAATGGTAGTTATCAGAGTCTGGAGAAAATGAGGGAAGGGAGGGATGAGGGAAGAGACTAATCAAAGGGTATTAAGTTACAGTTAAATAGGAGTAAGAAGCTCTGGTGTGCTAATGCACAGTAGGGTGACTGTAGATGACAATTATGTACTTTTTAAAAAAAGCTAAAAGAAATAATTTTCTAATGTTTTCACCATGAAGAAATCATAGATGTTTGAGGAAATAAATGTTTAAAGTGATTCAAACATTATATAATATATACATTTATTGAAACATTACATGGTATCCCATTAACATGTACAATTTATGTGTTTATGTATTAAATTCTTTTAAATCTTGTGAAGGATGATAGAGGACTAATATCTAGAATATACAGAGAACTTAAAAAAAATCACCACTAAAAAAACAAATACTGAATCAAAATACCAATCAAAAAATGGGCAAGTGAACTAAATAGACACTTCACAGAAGAAGAAATACAATTTGCCAATAAATCTATGAAAAAATGTTCAACATCATTAGTAATCAGAGTGATGCAAATCAAAACTACCCTGAGATTTCACCTAATCCCAATTAGAATGGCAATCATTAAAAACACAAACAACAACAAATGCTGGCGAGGATGTGGAGAAGTAGGAACACTAATACACTGTTGGTGGGATTGCAAATTAGTGCAACCACTTTGGAAAACAATGTGGAGGGTCCTCAGAAGAATGGGAATGAATCTACCGTATGACCCAACAATACCACTTCTAGGCATCTACCAGAAAGAACTGAAACCAAAGTACGAGACTAATGCATGTGTATCTATGTTTATAGCTGACAATTCACAATTGCCAAACTTTGGAACCAGCCAAGGTGTCCATCAACAGATGAATGGATGACAAAACTATGGGATATGTACACAATGGAATTTTATGCAGCCATCAAGAAGAACAAAATTACATCATTTGCAGGGAAATGGAGGGAACTGGAGAACATTATGCTAAGTGAGATTAGTCAGTCACAAAGAGTGAAAAGTAGGATGTTCTCCCTAATATATGGAAGCTAGGGAGAATGGGACTTAGAAGGGACTCCAGACAAAGAAGGAGAAAACTTTAGTTGAGCAAAGAAGGCGACCTAACTGAGGGAGACGGGAGTGGGGAAGAGGGAAATACACTAATGCACATGATGTGTATACACAAACTTATCAGAGTCAATCACTGTGCTGAACATGGAAAGGAGGGAAGGGGGAGGGAATAGGGTGGAATTTGAGGGAGGGCTAAATGAGCAATGTGTGCATGCATGCTTCTGATACCCTGACACTTATCAAAATGTATAACTACAATGCACCAATAAATGAAATAAAAAAATAAAATGCTTGAGACCAGAAAAAAAATCTTGTGAAGGAAATTGATGTATTAGAAACACTGAATTAATATATTTTGCATTTATCAATATAAGACTTTGTTAGCAAGAGCTGGTGATGTAGCTCAGTGGTAGAACACTCTCCCAGCATGTGCAAGGTCCTGGGCTCAATCCCCAATACCGCAGGGGAACATGGTAAAGTACCTCCTGGGCTGGGGATGTTGCTTGGTAGTAGAACAGTTGCATAGCATGTGCAAGGGCCTGGGTTTGGGCCCCAGCACCACCAAAGAGAGACAGACAGACAGACAGACAGAAGTTGTTAGCTCCGCATAGGCTCTCTGGCCATCCCAGCACTATAATAGGAAGGGGCATGCCTGAATTATCCATATGCCCACTCATATTGGAAGACATTTGCCAGTTCATTGCTTTACCTCCCTTTCCTCTTTGCCAGTGCACAGTGTGCCAGAGCGTGCAGATCACAGCTCCCCAAGCTTCCCGCCCTTCACATGTCACATCACAACACTGCCTTCCTAGGGCTTCCAGCCCTCAACTTTTCCCACTACAAACCCCTTGCCTTTATCATCTCCTGAGTGATCACCACCTCCTCCCAACCCCTTTCACCTCCCAGAACCACATCAGCCTGGTCCACACTCTGCTCACACAGCTCCTCTCCCCTGCCACTGCTATTCTGCATGAGTCCAAGTCCTCTTTCAAGATCCATTTCAAAATCCACTTGTGTCTGGACAGCCAACTGACCACATCGCTTTGAGATGATTTACTTTATAAGTCCCCAGCACTGAGTGCAGATAGGACTTGGTTTTGTCTGGGATTGCACTGAAAGACAAAAGAAAATAAACAAAATTACAATGATGAGTAATGGGTGTTAAGATGAAGATATTATGCTTGGTAATGGAGGAGGCAGTTTAGGAAGGACTTCAGAATACAGTCTTTGGAGCCAGACCGTCTGGGTTTGAATTCCAGAATACGATTTGCCACTTGGAGAAGTCATTTGGCCTCTCTGAGTCTCTGGGTCTCATCTGCAAACTGGAGGTGATAAAAGTTGCTACTTTATAAGGTTACTGTGAGGATCAAAGGAACTAGTATAAGGAAGTGCTTAGAACAATGCCTGAAATATTAGTCACTGTTATCTGGAGAGGGTAAAAATGCAGCTTCTAAGAGGTGCCCCTAACAGAGAGTCCTAACCAAGGGGAAGCCTGCAGAAGATGGAGTCTGAGCTCATGGTTGCAGGACAGGGAGGAGTTAGTCAAGTGCATGCGTGTCTGCGGGTTGGAGAGGGGAGTTGTAATGAGGGCAGGATAGGCAGCAGGTACATCGATCATGAAATCATGCTGTAAAGGTGGGTGTGGGAGCAAGGAGTGAAGTGCATGGCATATCATAGAAATGTGTATGGAGTATCTAGTGCACGGGTACTGGGGTAGAAAGTAGAAACAAAAGCAAGGCTAAGCGTTTGTGACAAGTCACAGGAAGGCTTTGCTTACTAGTTAGAGCCACCATTAAATGGCCCTTTTGAAAAGAGGCAATGAGGTTCATCCAAAGGCATCTGGCTCCTCTTGATCCTTGTCCTGTGGGGTTTTCCCCCTCTTTTACTGCTTTCAGCCACACTGGCCTTCTTACTGTTCCTCAAACAGCCCAAGTCCAAGCATGTTCAATCCCCATTTGCTACTGTCCATCTAGAATTCTCTTTGTAGCTAGCTTCCTTACAAAGAACTTACTGAAATAGTGCTCCCTCCTCTAGCTTCCTCTATCTCACTTCTCTGCTATATTTTTCTCCATACATCTTGCCATCATCTGACATAGTAGAAGTTTTACTGATTGATTTGTTTTTATATGTATATCTCCCTACAGTGTACACTCAATCATGACCAAGAATTTTTACTATTCAGTGTATTACCAGTACCCAGTGCCTGGCACATAATAGACACTCACTAAATATGAGAGAGAGGGAAAGGAAGAAGAGAAGGAGGAAAGGAAAGAAAGAAGGAAGGAAGGAAGGAAGGAAGGAAGGAAGGAAGGAAGGAGGAGGAAGTAAGAGAAGAAGGAGGAGAAGAGGAAGAAAAGGTAAAGAAAAGAAGGGAAGGGGAAGGGAAGGAAGGAAGGAAGGAGAGAGACAGAAAGGGAGGAAGCACAGAAGGGAGGGTGAGCGCCAACTCAACAATTTCCTGGTTGGGTGACTAAGTCACTTTATTCCTGGGTTGGTTTCTTCCTCTCTACAGTGAAGGTTTGCCCTCAGCCACCTCTAAGATTTCTACCAACACGAATGTTCCCGTGTTCTGTGCATTGTGATCGTTTCCCTTGGTTACTGACACAGTGAGGGAGATAGGCAGTCAGTCCCCGGGGCACGGGGCACACACACCAGCAGGCACTTCTTTGCACCCCCCATCAGGCCTACTAGTTCCACCCTCTACCAAGTAGGAAGCTTTTCTACATGGTGTTATTTGAGAAACTTCAAGAAAGCAAACACTTGAACAAGAATATCTTTTCCTACAGGTTTCTGTTGAATACTTAAAATTCTAAGGCAAAGAGCACTCCTGTAGCCTTTGTTAAGGGTTTTGCTATGTTGCTGAGGCTATCCTTGAACCTGTGATCCTCCTGTCTCAGCCTCGCAAGTACTGGGATTACAGGCATGCGCCACCACACCCAGCTGGTGAGGACTTCAAAGTGCTCAGTAAATGATCAATAAGCTATAGTTATTTTCATGTCTTTTATAGTGTAAAGAATAATTCTATCAATGACCACTTAGCTACTGGAATAGGTGCTGCACGTATTCTGGGTAAAGGAAGGAAGAAGTATAGATTCAGTACACAGAGCAAGTGTTTGGTTAGGAAACCTGATTGTTGAGTGAGCAGGGTGGGGGCTGGGCAGTCTGAACTCACTGGGCTCCATGAGGAAGAAAGGGATCAAGGCAAGCTGCCTGCAGTAATGCCCTGCACAGCCCTCACTTGTCCAAAGATGTTTCCAGCCTTTGGAGATGCACTCAGTACCTTTATGGTTCAGGTCATTGTAACTAAACAGATGCTATGCATGATCTCACATTAAATCAATGCACCTCAGTAGACACAAGAGAATCTAGTTCTCAGTGCAGCAGAAATGGCCATAATGTAGTGGCTCTTAATTCTTGGCGCAGCCAAGCAACTTAGCAGCAAAGATCAAAGTTGTTTTGGAAAAGCAAGAGAAGTACTGAAATCTAAGACGCTGCCCTGTCATTAATCAGCACTAAATGAAAACACTGCTTCTGTATCTAAAATGCAGGCATCGTCTGTATAAACCAAAGAGGTCTTTTCCTTGTGTACAAAACTTTCATTTTAGTGATTACATCATGCTTCAAAACGGGTAGCATACCAAGGAAAACGAATAGAGAATAGCTTTCTAAAAAATAGCTTTGTATCAAAAATAAGAAGGAATCAGTATAAGTGGAGTTAAGGATAATTTTGCATTTCTGCCTTCTTTTAAGCAAGCTCCTATTTTATCAAATATCATAAAAGGTTTCTTATATTTTTACAATCATTTGCATCAATTATTGAAAATAACTGATAAATTAATTGGTAAATAGTATAGTGCAATACTCTATATTAGACAACTGTAACTGTACTTAGTAAGGAAAGTAAGAAACTAAACTGCCAGCTCTTGAGGGCTAATTTCATCACTATCATGGTGGTCTGGAACCTCTAAAGTACTCCATTGAATATTTTTAATTAATAAATAAATAATTGATGAGCCAGGTGTGGTGCTGCATGTCTGTAATCCCAGTACTTGAGGGGCTGAGACAGGAGGATTGCAGATTCTAGACCAGCCTCAGCAACTTAGCAAGACTCTCAGCAACCTAGAAAGACCCTGTTTCAAAACAAAAAAAGGGCTGAGGGTGTAGCTCAGAGATAGAATACCCCAGAGTTCAATCCCCAGTACCACAAAATAATAGTAATAAGCCGGGCATGGTGGCGCACGCTTGTAAATCCAGTACTTTGGGAGGTGGAGACCGGAGGATCCGGGTTCGCGGCCAGCCTCAGCTCTCTCTCGCTCTCTCTCTCTCTCTCTCTCTCTCTCTGTCTCTCTCTCCTTAGTGAGGCCCTCTGCAACTTCGTGAGACCTGGTTTCAAAATAAAGTATAAAAAATAGGGCTGGGGGCGTAGCGTGGAGGTAGAACGCCCCTGCGTTCAATCCCCGGTACCGCAAAAAAAATAATAATAATAGTAATAATAATCATCAATTAATTAGTCACCCCTGACAATGTGAAGACTCAAATGATCCTAAAAGTTAATTGTATATAAAAGATATGCAAGCTGGGCACCATGGTGCATGCCCGTAATCCCAGTATTTATTAGACTAAGACAGTAGGATCACCGTTTGAGGCCAGCATGCACTAACTTAGTGAGACCCTGTTTCAAAATAAAAAGTAAAATAGGGCTGGGGGTGTATCTCAGTGGTAGAATGGTCCTGAATTCAATCCCCAGTACCACACACATACACAAAAGAGATGTGCAAAGCTAAACAGCCTTCCAAGAGTTGAAGTACCACCAGAGGCTAAGCTTTCCAAAGGAAGAGTACCTGGATGGTAATTACCTGGAACTAAGTTTCTCCCATGGCTCTACCACTTTCCAGCTGTGTAAAGTTAGGTAATTCACTGTGAATGGACAATGAGGCCATCACATGAAGTCTGAAATAAAAAAACAAAGCTGAATATACTGATTACATCAACAAGAAAGAGTGATGCTTTGGTCAGGCACAAGCTCCACTGACCTTTGGTGGGATCTGTGGAAAGTATGCCATTCAAGGAAACTAGTAGAGGTGCAGCTAAGTTACTGTTGTCTGCAGAAACCTGATTACCGGGGATAGAGACTGCTGTTGGTTGGTCGAAACTCAGAGATGTGTTTATTGGAGTGAGTCCTGATTGGCTGACTTTCAGAAATGAAGGGCCAGCCCTGATCAGTTGTGTTATAAAAGTGTGTTCCCTGTAGCAATTGTTTTTCAAGTAACCAGGTTTAAACCAGTTCTGTTGACTATGAGTTGCCAGGACTGCAGAACAATTAGTCTTTTCCTACGTTTATGAAAACTTATTTAGCCTTTCTAAATTTCAGTTTATCTATAAACCTCACATAATTTTATAGGGATTTTAAAAGATAATGTTCACAAAGAACTTACACTGTGCTTGCCACATAGTAAGTATTTAATAAAAGTTATGTTTATATATTTAAGACACACGCAAAGCATTTTTTCTATAAGGTTGGAGAGTTCCTATTAATTGTGACCTGAATTTTTTGCCAGAACCTCATGAAACATTTATCATCCACTTCCTCTCTTCTTTATGACTGAGTTTAGACAGACTGGGATTATCTAGGATTTGCTTTCTTTTTGTTCTTCCTTAGCTCACCTTGGATTCTAACAGCATGAGATAAATAAAATGGAAGTGATACAGTGCACTGAGAGAAAATGGGAGGTGTGGGAGACTACATTATTGTCTCCAATCCCCCCCACCCCACCACCGCACCTTGTTATAGAACTGTATACATCCACCCTCTTTGCCTTGTGACTTGCGGTATCTCCCATCAGGTAAACAGAGGATATCCCCCACTCCACATATGTTGCTCTTGACCATATGAATTGCTTTGGATAATGGACTACAGAACTGTACTGCAAGCAGAGATTTTTAGGCTTTCCTGTAGAACTTTGCTTGTTTATTTTGCACTGTTGCTATCTGCCAGGAGAGTAACAAACACTATCCAAGAAGAATGAGTAAATACATGGAGCAGACCTAGACTCAGTGTGCAGGCTGAGCCCAAGCCCAACTTATAAGCAGACTCATGGGTGAGGACAGCAAATCTTTGTTGGTGTCAACTGAGACCTTCAGGTTGCTTATTAAATGGAAAAAGATGTCTAGTATGTAAGGAAAAAACACGAGGCAGAACCTAGTTGGTTATAAAATGGAAAAAAGAATGGAGCAGGAACGAAAAGTAAAGAACAAGAGGAACAGATTAGCCTAAAAAAAATATTGTGATCACTTTGTTTTGTCTTTGCTACAAGGGGAACATTAATTCATCCACTGACTTTCTCCTCTCCTAGGTACAAAATGAATCTTAAAATGATCATGGTAACTAAAATATGGGGCTTTCTGAGAGAGACAGACACTCAGAGCAAAAAAGGTAGGTAAGTATTCAATGGCTGGCATTTAACAAGGCAGAGCACTAAAGGACTGAGAAAAACATGAACCAGAAAAACAATCCAGACATTGGGGGAGGTGGAAATTATCTCAAAGAAAAGAGAGAAGACCAGGATTCTAGGTTGTGAGACAATCCTCTTACAAAGTTCTTCGTCTCACTATGGCTTTGATTCAATGCATGATTAAACTCCATTCTTCATGTACATATATGGGAACGAAGGAGTAGATATTAAATAAACACATGGAGAAGCTCTGATGGACAACTAGGAAATCTGGACAAATAAAAATTGGATGGGAGGCATCTAAAAACTATGAAAGTCAAGACTTGTCTGTTAAGAGCAACCATAATTTTCTGGCAGAAACAATGAAGACAACTTAATACCAGATCAAATTATAACAAGGTTTTCCTAGAAACCGTTCCCAAGACTTCTGAGAATAAATGATGTCACACTTTCAAAGGTTCTATCAACTAGGGTATTTTTGGTTAGAAGCAACAAGTCTGACACTGCTTCCTAAGCAAATATATTATGGAATGTAGTCTACCTTGTGGAATCAGATAATCAAGGTAGAAGTTGAAGCAGCCACGAGTATCTTTATATGGACTAGTGGACAATGTCATCAGGGTTGAATAAGCTGGGTTTTGTCCCTATGTCCTTCCCTACAAGTTTCCCAAACCTAAACTAGTGAGTCTGATTATCTCAATTTGTGTGATGGCCCTTATGCACCACAAAGGCTGTGAATAATGAGGAGAGATATGTTATCCAGGAAGAAATTTTAGATTGACAAAAAAAGCAAGAGGAATGGATGCTAGATGGTAAATAAATAAATAACACATTTACATTGGGCAACTTCTGGTTATTTCATTAATTTCTATTATGGGTGACTGGCTCAGTACTCAACCCATAGTGAGCACTCCTCAATAAATACCCAAGTGTGAAGTGATATTGAATAAATGAACATTGAGTGAATGATCTCAACTTCATTAGCAGTCTGCTCTTTTTCATCTAGTATAAAAAGGTGATAGTAATATCTCTCTTCCATTAGCCCAAAATAAATTAGAATGATATCATAGAAATCATTTAGAAAACATCATGCTCTATATAAATATAAGAGAGTTGGGGTTTTTGTCTACACTAACTTGAATTTGTTGGGCACTCTAATAGACCATCCACCTGGCTAAGTACCATGCATAAATAACTACATTACATTTGACCTTCAAAAGCTACAAGTTAGATGTTATTATATGCCCCTCCTCTGCTTTCATTTTACAGATGGAAAAATAAAGGCTGGGGAGGTGGAGTATGATTTGTATACGATGTCGTGGTAACTGACAGAGCAGGGATTTGAGTCCAGAATTGTATGACTCTTAACCACCATGTTCAGTAGCCTCTCTGGTTTTTCCAATCCAGAATGATCTTGAATATTTTAGAATCACCATTCTCAGCATAATTTATCTTTGAAATATTAATGGAAATATTGGAAAAGTGGCAAATCATATTATGTGAGCCTTGTCATAAGTTATTATGAAACCAAAAATCATGTCTCTTAGAAAATGTTACCTTTGATTAAGCTAATATTTAAAAGTCTGTCTAAGACTCCCAAGCAGCTTGGTTATCTAGGTCAAACTCATTTCCATAAGAGTCCTATTAATCTAGGAGTGTCTAAGTTAATTTCCCTCATGAAAAAGGTTATAAGTTCTGATCCCAATAGTTTGACATTAACAGCCAAAACAAAGGTGTTTCTTTGAAACCAAACTATAAACCTAAAAGTTTAAATTATGCATTCTAGATTATATCTAAAATATTAGAATCTTCTCTCAAGAGATTATAATATAATAAAGTTAAAATGTTTACATTTGGAAATTCTGAACTTTAGAAGAAAGGCTAATGGGTCCTCCTCAACTCATCACTATTTAAATTCATTCATGTGCATTTCATGACTGAGATTTTTCTTCCCTTTGTTCATGATAGGAACAACTCTGAAAAAATTATACTTTGTTCTCACTTATGCATTTATGTTTTTTATAACATTGTCAACTTTTCTACACAGTTAACGGAAAAAAATTTTCAGGAAATTTAGGGTCCTAACTTTCTTCACTCAAATTGGTTTTTTGTTTTGTTTTATTTTGTTTTTGTAGTGCTAGTACTGGGGGATTTATTCTATCTCTGAGCTACACCCCCAACCCTTTTTTTTGTAAATTTTTAAACAGGGTCTTGCTAAATTGCTGAAGGCCTCACTAAGTTGCTGAGCCTGGCCTTGAACCTGTGATCCTCCTATGTCAGCCTCCCAAGCACTAGGATATAGGTATGCACCACCACTCCCTGCTACAAATTGTTGTTTCTTTCTTTCTTTTTTTAAATATACTTTTATTGGTGCATTGTAGTCTCACATCATAATGTAGTTCTGAGTGACAGTGACATTTTGAAGCCTGAATTGTTTAGATGTACTCTACACTGTCTAAATACACTGGATAATAAGTCAAACTTTCACTTTGCCTCAGCAAAATAGCTTTGAGGAATAAGTAAATATGACTTTTGAAGCTGTAGAATTACTTTGACCTAGTAATTACTTATCACCTAAAATGCTTTGAGCCAGCTACCATTAACCGAAAACACAGTAAAATATTTTTAAATAACAATAACTTTTGAAATTTGTTTAGCAAGAAGCTCGGAGGTAGAGAAGCCCCAGAATTGGTTAATTCAGTAGCTCATTGATATCGGCGCTCTGGCATCCTCCATGCATTGGCTTTTTATCTTGGGCTTGTGCCCTCATGATTGCAAAAGGACTTCAGTAGCTCTGGGCAGCACATCCTCAGGATACCACCTCTCAGGCAGAAGGTAGCGTGTCCCTGGCTTACACCCTTGCTCTGCTCTTTCCCAAAAGTCCTTCACAGACGTTCCCTCAAGTCCTCATCAGAGGTATGCATTTCCATATTCTTTTTTTTTTCCACCTGGAGTTTATGTTTGTTTGTTTATTGTTTTACTAATACAATATTTCTTCATATTTATGAGGAATAGTGTGATGTTTTGATTCATGCGTGTATTAGGTAATGATCACTTCAGGGTAATTAATATATGCATAACATAAAATTTATCATTTCTTATTTTGTATTCTTGTTTTCATTGCTGTTTTGCAGTGCTGCAGATCAAACCTAGGACCTCATGCTTGCTAAGCAAGTGCTTTACCACTGAGCTATATCCCCAAACCTCTTTATGGTGAGTACAGTCAAAATCCTCTGTTCTGTTTTGAGATGTAGAATGCATTGTTGTTGATTATATTCACGTTTCCATGTACATACCCAAAGGCAATGAAATCAACATGTCTAAGAGACACCTGCACCCCCATGTTTATTGCAGCACTAATCACAATAGCCAGGCTATGAAATCAAACTAAACATCCATCAACAAATAAGCAAAGAAAATATGGTATATATGTGAGATATATGTATATATGTATATGTATATATATATATATATGTACACACTAGAATACTATTTAGCTTTAAAAAGCATATACCTAGCCACGCAAGGTGGTGCACACTTGTAATCCCAGTATTTGGGAGGCTGAGACAGGAGGATCACAGTTTCGCGGCCAGTCTCAGCTACTTAGTGAGGCCCTCTGCAACTTAGTGAGACCCTGTTTCAAAATAAAGAATAAAAATAGGGCTGGGGGTGTAGCTCGGAGATAGAATGCCCCTGGGTTCAATCCCCTGTGCTGCAAATAAATAAATAAATAAATAAATAAATAAATAAATAAATAGCATATACCTGCTGTTTGCGACAACACAGATGAACCTGAAGGTCACTTCTCTATTCTTAAACCCACAATAGGCTAGCAGAATGTAACAGATGAATTAAGGTTCATTCCCTGGGCTGAGGAGAGACCCAAGCAGCAACCCTGAAGCCCACTGGATTTAATTTAATATATACATATATATATTATATGTATACATACATATAATACATACATATATATATATGACTAAAGAAAATGTGTTACATACACACTACAAAAGAACATTTGGCTGATAAAAGTGGAGGGGGGGATCTTATATTTTGCTACATTATGGATGGAACTAGACACCATTATGTTAAGTGAAATATGCCAGCCACAGAAAGAAAAGTACTATATGATCTCATTCCTATTGGAATAGAAAAGAGTCGATCTCATAGAAGAAGAAAATGGAATGGCGGTTACCAGCCACTGAGGCCTCTTTCCCTAGTAGGAGGGAGGGAGGGACGAGGAAAGGTTGATCAATGAGTACTAAGTTATAGTTAGATATGATTAGGAAGTTCTGGTGTTCTATGACACAGTAAGGTGACTATATGTAATAATAATGTACTGTATACATCCAAAAGCTAGACAAAAGAATTTTTAATATTTTTACCACAAAGAAATGTTAAATATTTGATGAGACAGTGTTTACCCTGATTTAAGCATGCAATGTATGCACATATCAAAATATCACATGGATCCCACTAATATGCATATTTTTATTTTTTAATGTGTTGGTTAAAAATAAATTTAAATAGAATTTTTAAAGAGAATTGAAGAAGCAAACTCTTCTATCACCAACTCACTTAAAATCAAGGCCTTTTCCATACTGGAAATTATTCATGATGAGACTCTTAAGACAAGAAAAAATAAGTCATTCTCATACTCTTTGGGCTGCCTAACAGCTAATGACTTTCTTCACTATTAGGTTTTGAATACTGCATCATCTAGACTGTTCTTGATGTCAATCCAGATATTTTCTTTATATTATGCCTTGGATATTATGTGAAATTTAATATCATATCATTTAGATTATTCTTGATCAGTCTAGATTATTTTCCTTAAATTACACTATGAATATTGTGTGAAATATAAGGACTTGAAAAATAGCTAAGAGGATATAAATAAAGCCCCAACAACAAGCTCTGGGACTTACAAAAATACATAAATGGTATGAAGGAAGAATTATTGTTGGATAGATAATTGATTAGCAGTACCTCCCATAGGTTTTTAGCTACTATCTTACAGAACTTAAAACTTTTCACACCCTTTTAAAAATGTGTCTTTATTTTCAAACCAATCTGTAAAAGTGTGGGGAAAACATTATTCCTATATCACAAGTGAACAAAGTGGTTTGCCCAAGGACACAAAACTATCAATAATAAGATCTTGAATCTATAATCTACTTATTTTTTAAGCAACCACAATATGTTAAGCAGCTTCCAAGTGACTAGAAATTGTATTCATTAATTTCCCATTTAAAATATGCAGGTGTAGCCAGGTGTGGTGGTGTATGCCTACAATCCCAATACTTGGGAGGCTGAGACAGAAGGATTGTAGGTACGTGGCCAGCCTCATCAACTTAGTGAGGCCCTCTGCAGTTTAGTGAGACCCTGTTTCCAAATTTTTAAAATAAAATAGGGCTGGGGGAATAGCTCAAAGGTAGAAACCCCCTGGATTCAATCCCTAGTACCACAAAAAATAAATAAATAAAACATGTAGGTATGTACATGTTAATTTTCAATGTCAGAAAAATAGGAATCTTCCTGACATTTTCTCCTTCTGACATGAATTTCTTCTTGGTAGGCACAATAGGTGCTTTAGCTATTATGAACTTGTGTAACAGCCTCACCCTAAGGGAAACAGAGTCTTTATACTTTAATATGGTGAAAATAATTGAAAACAATTTCAAAAGCAAGAAGAACTGATTATGCTATGTTTGCCAAATCCCCCTTCTGTGAAAGAGATGGCATTGAATTTTGCTGATACAGATTTGTGGTCAATGTCACTCCACTTAAACTCACTTAGTGCACTAAAAGTCAAAGAGGGGACATCCTGGAGTCAGCTAACCCAACTTCTGCCTCTCAGCTGGGAAAATGAAGAGATTCTTGCACACTATAAAGTATCCACAGGGAAAGATCATCAGTAAGCAGCAATGGTCCCTTTCTAAATGGATTTGAAATACTCCAAGTCATAGGCCACTGTAGAACTGATCCACCTGAGTTGTACTCATGGAAGGGCCTTCTCATGCCCTTCTATGAGGAAGGCAGATGCAGGTTTGTGAGGATGGCATTCCCTAAGAAAGGCCAGACCTCTTGTGACCTCTGCCACCTCTTTGTTTCGAGGGGATCATATTATATAATATTCATTCTTGCCAGCATTGTTTTTAGAATGCAGCAGACCAATCTCTGAAAAAGTAAATCAATCACAAACACTTCTTCAAACTAATGTTACCCTTTATGGTTTTCAAAAGTATGTTACTTCTATTAATCTCTTCTATAGAAATACATACACATGTATACCAAGACGCATGCTCACAAGGAAACCCTCTATTTTGTATAATTAAAATGTGCTGATAAAAAAAAGAATAATGCAACTGACAAGGGAAAAAACACATGTATATGGAAGTTCCTTACTACAGTGTTGAAATAATGAAAATCTGGGAACCATACAAATAGCTATCCATAGAAGCACAGTTAAATTGTTAGAAGTACATAAAATGGAACATTAGGCAGTTATTTTTTAAATGTGACAAATTTATATGTACTGATGTCTAGGATGTGTGCCATGAATTGCTATATTTAACAACAAGATGTGGAACAAGATACACCTTAGAAAATATGTGTTATATGAGCATAGAACATCTCTGGAAGGATACACAGCAATCTGTTAATAGTCATTACTGGGCCTGGCATGGTGGCACACGCTTGTAATCCCAGTACTTGAGAGGCTTAGACAGGAGTATCGCAGGTTCGCAGCCAGCCTCAGCTATTTAGTGAGGCCCTCCACAGCTTAGTGAGACCCTGTTTCAAAATAAAGAATAAAAAATAGGATTGGGGATGTAGCTCGGAGGTAGAATGCTCCTGGGTTCAATCCCCAGTACTGAAAAAAAAAATAGTCATTACTGATAGGGGAACAGTATTAGGAAATAAATTATATTGCTTTAATTTAATATAACTCTATATAGCTGACTAAGTATTATGTTTTTAATTTTTAAATAACCAAAAAAGTAAAATTTTGGAATATTCTAACTCATTATCCCATTGGTTTTCCAGTAGGGTAATTTGGTAAAAGGTATTGTATGGAAGTAGCATGGTGTAGTGATTAGCAAGCTGCCTCAGTTTGGATCCCTCACTCTGCTATTTACTAACTATGCAGGTTTGAGGAAGATACTTCATTTCTTTGTGCTTCAATTTGCTCATCTATAAAGTGAGAACAATCATAGTGCCAACTTATATTGTTGTGAGAATAAAAAGAGATAGCATGTGGAAAATTCTAAATGAAGACAGTACTTGGAACACAGTAAGAGTTTAATAAAGGTTAGCAACCAATGGATGGAGTGCAGAAAGAACAGATGCTTTTCTTAAATTTAATCTCCTGCAGTTGTCAACAAGATGTATGAACTGTTAACTCCAAAAAAATACATCTGCTGGCAAAATTTAACCTGAAATTTTGTCAGAAAAATAATTATAGAAGCTTGTTTATGTTAGGAAACCTATTTCTCAATGCTTAGTGTTTCTATCAGTAGAAAATTTAACCTGAAAAATGTTATGGAAAAAAAAAGAGTCCTCCAAAGTCTGACCAACATGTCATGTCAATTTTATAGCAGTGCCTAATAACTCAAGCAATTGTTCATCATGGGTTAATAACCTCTCAAATATGGGTACACACTTCTCAAAGAGATGCTACAATAAGCCATCAGCTCCACTCAATACAGGAGAATATCGAAGCCCTTCCAGAAAGACCTGAATCAACTACAAGTGTTTCAATTTTTCTCTAACAGAAACACTAAGTGCTAAGAAATACTTTACCTACCATAAATAAGCTCCTGTAATTATTTTTCTGAGAAAATTTTGTGGATATTTTGAAGATCAATAGAGATGGGGAGGGGAAGAGCTGCAGTGTGGCCACACTAGCTCTGGCTCTCAAGTCTTAGAACCACCTCCTTTTCCCCTGCTTCTAAGATGCACATGGAGCTTAGTTAACCCATGGACCTTAGTTTCCTGGGCAGATTGCTAACTTCCACAATCCCTGCACATCACTTTTCTTCCTGTTCAAAATACTTGCACCAGGTCCTGCTTTTCCTCCATCCAGCCCAGGCCTGAGTGCACGTATGTTTCTATCACTCTGAATCTCATTATGATGCATAATTACAATGCACCAATAAAAGCATACTTTAAAAATACAAAATAAAAATAGAAAACAAAGGAAAGGGTAGTTTTGAGTGCACTACACTTTCATCTCCTCTCCTTAACCTGAAGAATAGAACAAAGCACACCTTTTTAAAAACTTCTTTCAACCCAACTCTACCATTTTTGATGTATCCAATAGAAAATATCTCTGAAATTTCCACACAATCATAAGGGATCTGAGTTGAAATTCCACATGATAAAAAACTAGCTTTTGTATATAGCTCCATTACTGGAAGAGTACTGCGATTCAACAATAGAAGGATAAAAGGAGTAATATAAATACAGAACTCTAAGTTACTCTTTCTGTAATTATTTGGTTTTACAAGTGCACTAGTCAAAAATGTCCAATTGCTTGGTCTAGGCATTTTTGTGATTTACGGTACTCTTCTCTCTTATGTCAACAGAAAGCATTTCAGATGCATCCAGTCAGTGCCACAGTGTTATCCTATAGTAATGCTTTCATGTATGAACCTACCATTTTGATATTTTTACATGTTTTATTTATACAACCAAATTCTGCCATCTTTAATCTGTTATACTTCATAGCTTATTTTAACTCATCCTGAATTTTAGGGGCTTTTGTGGAGGGGAAGTATTTCACAACCATCTTTGGTTTAAAGCATTGAAACTTTGATCAGCTTATTATGAACTGTGTGTCCTGTCCTTTAGGTTAGGAACAAGAGGTTCTTCAGAATCTCAGAGCAGCACACACCACTCCTGGGAGCCTTGACATCGATTTGGGGACACAGTCTGTAGAACCTACTGCTTTCTTCATACTGTACTCAAAACAAGTTCATTTTAATCTTATTTTAAAAAAATAAGCATTCTTGTTAATTACAAATACTACAAATAGATGATGGAGTAATAATATTTAGTAAGTAATACAATCCTCCAATGTATATCTTGGATGTATTTCAAGGTTTCTTCCCAAAAAATCTGGCAGGAAAGGAGAAGGATATGGAGCCCAGAATGTTCTAGCATGGCAAGCCCTTTAGATTACTTCCTCAATCAAATATCTGCATCAAACCTATATTATCATCAAACAAATAGTATTACAGTGAAATATGAACCAGTGCAGACCCATCACTATTTCTGTAATCCAGTATTTTATTTACAAATTATGTATTATTTAGTGGTGAAGAACATGAGCTCTCAGTATAGTTTTGATTTGCATCTCTCTGATTGCTAATGATGTTAAACATATTTTCACATATTTATTGGTCATTTGAATTTGAAACAGACCTGAATCTAAGTGTGTCTCTACTACTTGCTGGCTATGTGAATTTCAGTAAGAATTTTAGACTCTTTTATGCTCAGTTTTTCAATCTGTCAGGTGAGGATAGCCATAATAAATACCTCATGCAGTTTGGGGGAAGAGTATACAAACCAATCTGTACAAAACTAGCTAACACAGTTCCTGACACTTGTAGATGCTTAACATCACTCATCTAGCTATGCCTTTAACAAATGTCAGTGCTAAGAATTCGAAGTGAAGAAAAGCAATAAAAATATTTATTTGCATAAGTTTGAAGTCTAGTAATGGAGACAATAAACAAGATCCACAAATATAATACACAATGCATTTGTGTAATGCTATGGAGAAAAATAAAGCAGAGAAGGAAAACTGAAATGACGTAGCAGAGGTAGTGGCTGTATTTTTAAATTGGGCGGTGAGGGAAGGCTTCATTCTGAAGACGTTGCTTACGTAAAATCATTACAAGTCTTTCAAAGCTCTCTACCTAGCTGGGATCATATATGACATAAAAATTTTCAGAATATAAGTGCTATGAGGTCAGGAATTGTTTATTAGATTTTTCTTATATCTTTATTAATAGTGCTTAACTATAGGTGCTTGACTATAGGTTGATGAATAAATATTAACACTACGGAAAGTATTATCTTGAGTATATTAAGAACATTTTTGTTTCCCAAAACAGTATCAACATTTTAAGCAAACAAGTATAGAGAACAAATGATAGAAAATTATTAGAATTAAATTGTCAAAAGCCGGGCGTGGTGGCGCATGCTTGTAATCCCAGTACTTTGGGAGGCGGAGACCGGAGGATCCGGGTTCGCGGCCAGCCTCAGCTCTCTCTCTCTCTTTCTCTCTCTCTCTCTTTCTCTCTCTCTCTCTCTCTCTCTCTCTCTCTCTCTCTCTTTCTCACTCTCTCTCCTTAGTGAGGCCCTCTGCAACTTAGTGAGACCCGGTTTCAAAATAAAGTATAAAAAATAGGGCCGGGGGCGTAGCGCAGAGGTAGAATGCCCCTGCGTTCAATCCCCGGTACTGCAAAAAAAAAAAAAAATTGTCAAGAATGACAAATGTTTGACTAGGAATCCTAGAAATAGTTTGTGGTACCTGCTCCCTGGCCTTCTTCCACTGCTAATTTCTCCCTTAGGAAATCTGCTTCATTCCTTGCTCCTGTATGATGAGGAACAGATTACAGAGTCCCCAGCTGCCAGGGTGGCAGGGTTGGGATGATCTATCTAGGCTGGCCAGCAATTTTCTGTTGTCCCACTTGAAGAGAAACCAAACCAATTGAATCCTCTCCTTAAGGAATTTGAACCAAAAGGATAAGGAGGCAAGTTACCAGTAATTATAGGTCACAGTTACTTATGGGTGCTTGGCTAAAGGTTCCTCTAGAGCTTGGGCTGCAATAGCCATTTCAGAGCCATGCATTACAAGGAAATAGACACTCACAGAAAGTTGGCTGGGAGAGAAAGATCAGAATAGCTGTACATGGGGGAAAGGGGGAGCCATGGATTCGAGAAAAAGGTAAGAACATAGTGGGCACTGGAATTACCTCAGTTCACACTGATTCTGCAGTGTAGTTGCTCAGTCTTTCTTGTATTCTTTTGAGACATCCTTCTGTCTTTATGACAACCTCTTTTTAAATTATTCCTTCTATTTTAATAGTGATATTGGTAGTGATACCTATATTATATATGGACATACCATTATTTTAACTGTTTCCCAATGTGGTCCCTATCAAAATATCAATGCTATTTTTCACATAGCTACAAAAAAACAGTACTAAAATTCATATGGAAAAACAAAAGACCTAGAATAGCCAAAGCAATTCTGAGCAATAAGAACCATGCTGGAGGCATCACAATACCTGATTTCAAATTGTACTCTAGAGCTATAGTAACAAAAACAGCATGGTATTGGCACAAAAAGTGACACATAGACTAGAATAGGAGATACAGAAACAAATCCTCACACTTAGAGCCAATGGATTTTTGACAAACAAGCCAAAAACTTATGTTGGAGAAGACAGCTTTTTCAACAAATGGTGTTGGGAAAACTGGCTATCCATATGTAGAATAAAATTAGACCCTAGTCTCTCACCCCACACAAGAGTCAACTCAGGATGGATCAAAGACCTAGAAATTAGACCAGAAACTTTTCAATTACTAGGACAAAACATAGGACCAACTCTCCAATATACAGTCACTGGTAGAGGCTTTCTCAATTAGACCCCCAAAGCTTGGGAAATAAAACCAAGAATCGATATCATCAAATTAAAAAGCTTCTACTTTTTTATTTAAATCAATTTGAGCAAGTTTCTTTTTCTTCTAACCAAAAAAGCACAGACTTTTGGCAATCAACTATTTGTTATGCAATTCAAGTACATCATCTTACTTCATTATTAACACAATCTTATTACCAATTTACTTTTTCAAGAAAAAAAGGTTCATAAAAATTAACCAATCCCCCTCAAACTTGAATAACTATCAAATGAAAGATCTGAAATTTGAACCCAAGTCTGTCCACGTCCAAAGCTCATGGTATTCATCCTATTCTGGTAGGACAGAATATAAGAGTTGTGGGAGATAATGAAAAACAGACTTCCTTTTGATGAGAGTATACAGAGAAAGCCTCATTCAGGGAGGAAGGACTTAAGCAGATATTAAAAGATGAGTTGAATTAAGAAGCAAGCAGAATTTATTCTGGAGTAGTGAAGGAATGTGATTACAGGTATAGACACAACATGACCAAAATCATGATGGTGACAACGAAGCAAGGAGAGATCAGGGAAACACTGTGTTTTCATAATTGAGAAGAGGCTCCATTGTGGAGGATGATAGGAAATCAAGTTAGACAGTTAACTCTTGGATAAATAACCTAAGGCCTTGCCCTTGCATAACACTTAAATGATTGCTAACTATTTTTAAAGCCTTAGTACAATGTGTATGTAAGTGGCCTTGTTCCTGCAACTTAGGAGTTGGACTATAAATAAAGATATTATCTTAGAAGAAAACAAAGCCTACTCCCAATGCCTTTATATCCCTTCTTTATGCTCACTCCTCCCTCCACCCAGCCCAACAAAAATAGAAATCTTCCTGACCCCAGGGAAACCATGACATTTCCAATTTTGGAACTGCTGATAATATCACTGTAAAATTAAATGCCTTAGTTTGCCCTGTGGTCACAGGATAGATTCAACTATAACAATCAAGGACAGGTAAGGAGTTTATCCATGTAGCTGAAGTACACTTTTAAATTATCTTATTGTTAAAATACAGTAAAAAGAAGTAACTCTCAAAGTCAAACTGTATACATAGTAATCAAATCCCCTGAGGGACAAGACATGGTACATTATTATTCTCTTGGAAATTCATTGCTTTTCTGATTGCTTCCATTTCCTCCCACTTCCTCATCATTAACCCATTGCATCCTGGCTTATCTGCTCTCTTTGAAGGTAACAATATGTATTAACTTGCTAGGGCAGCCATACACCTGGTGGTTTAAATAATAGTAATTTATTTTCTCACGATTCTGGAAGGCTGGAAATCCAAGATCAGGGTGGTGGCAGATTTGGTTTCTTCTGAAGCCTCTCTCCTTAGCTTCAGATGCCTTCCTCACTGTATTATCACACAGCCTTTCCTCTGTGCACAAATATTGCTGGAGCATTCTTTTGTGTGTCCAGTTTCTCTTCTTATAAAGACACTAGTCAGATTGGATTAGGCCTATCCTAATGGTTTCATTTTGACTTAATAACCACATTAAAGATCCTCTATCCAAACACAGTCACTCTGAGGTCCTGGGTGTTACAACTTCAATATACGGTTTGGGGGGTTGGGATGAGGACCATTTAGCTCCTAACACAGTGACTTCCTAATAATAAACCCAAAGGTCTTTCTCTGTCTTTGCTATCCTTAAATTCTTTGTCCATAACTCATCAGAGTGAGAAGTCACTAAAGGGTTTGAGTGGAGGCGCCTACTTTTTTCTTGCAATTTTCCTCCCTTGGCTTGAGAAATGCACCACAGCATCTCTTGCCTTTGGGCCTTTTCACATACTTTTCTTTTTTCTTCTACACTAATTGAAGCTATTCCCATGTCCTATTCGCTTGCATTCCCAGTTGAACACCAATCCTTTAGGGTGCCTTCCATGAGCACCCTATCACCTTATATATACCCCATATATTCCCTATCATAGCTATAATAAAATTTTTTTAAATAAAAAGACAGAGGAGCTAACATTTGTGTGGTCTCTGTGTGGTGGGCACTATTCAATGTGCCTTACATTATTACCTCTTCACGATAATCCAATAAAACATTCTCATTATTCCCATGCTATCCTCCTCTTTGGAAACTTTTCCTCTAAATGCTTTATTGGCTCTTTTTCTTCTTTGCACCCTGTAAATGTAACATTTTCCACTAACAGTTGTAATTTCCTTCTCTTCCTCTCTACATACATTCTTTCGAAAGGACTTCATCTACTGGCAATGTCAACTATTGTATCTACTCATTCCCAAATGTATATCTATAGTTCTGACCATTCTCCTAAGACAAGTGTCTTTCCACTTCCCTACATGCTAACTGTACTATCTCTATGAAAATTTAATAAAATTTTAATATCTCCTATTGCATTGATGTCCTGCTGCACTTTCACCTCAGTTTCAATGTTCAAACTAAAATCATCACACTCTCCTAAACAGCTACTCACATTCACTTCCTTTTCTACCTTAATGACAGCACACTCTCTCATTCATCTAACTTGAAACCTGAAAATTAATCTTGATTCTTCCCAGTTGCCTCTTCTTCTAGTCAGTCAGCTGCTAAGGCATGTGGGCCCTCCCTCTGCAACATTTCTCTTCGTTTCTGTTTTTACTCCATTGGTTCAGGACCACAGTACCCTGAGTCCAGACTTTCACACTGGCTTCCTAACTGGGTTTCCCAATTCACCCTTGAAAACTGCTGCCAGATTCATCTTCCAAAAATGACATTATGCTTATAACATAACTTGACCCAAAACCTATAGTGATTTCTCCCTCAAAATGAATTATGGAACCAGGCATGATGGCACACGCCTCTAATCCCAGTACTTTGAAGGGCAGGAGGATTGTAGGTTCGAGACCCGCCTCAGCAACTTAGTGAGACTCTCAACAACCTAGTAAGACTCTGTTTCAAAAAAACAAAAAAAATAAAATGGGGCTGGGGGTGTAGCTCAGAGATAGAATGCCTCTAGGTTCAATCCTTAGTACCACAAAAAAAAAAAATTTTTGGATGACTTCAACCTGCATCCAAATCTTTCCCCATCAAACCTTCCTTTCCTCTGTTCCTGTTCACTTGACCCTTTTGTATTCCCGACTCTCCAGCCCCTCAGACCCACTCTTTGCTCCCAGAATACCCCATACCTTCTCACTTTTGCTTCTCAAAAAAACCTCTACCCCTCATCTTCACCAATCAAGTTCTATTAAACTTCCAAATCCCAAATGTAGCTCCTCAGTTCAATCAGATAAATATGCTTTCTCCCTCTTTTAAACTTTGAACCAGAGGACTTTTAGGTTCTTTCACAGTAAGAGATACTAAACTTTGCTTTGTACTACACTAGTTTTTTCTTATGCATTTATCCTGTCCCCATATTTAGTGAAGGCTTCTTAGGGGCAAGAGTTTTGTCTCTCTCAATTATAAGACTGAGCACAATACCTTATAAGTGGGAAATACTCAAAAACTTTTGTTAAATTTTCATATAGATAGTATAGGAAGCAAAAACCATCAGCTTTTCCAAAGGAGTTTACTTACATCCTATAATCCTAATCTTATTAAAATGCTAATACTTATTAAAAGAGTAATAAGCAGCTGAGCGTGGTGGCGCACGCTTGTAATCCCAGTACTTTGGGAGGCAGAGACCGGAGGATCCGGGTTCGCGGCCAGCCTTAGCTCTCTCTCTCTCTCTCTCTCTCTCTCCCTCTCTACTTAGTGAGGCCCCCCGCAACTTCATGAGACCCTGTTTCAAAATAAAGTATAAAAAATAGGGCTGGGGGTGTAGCGCGGAGATAGAACGCCCCTGCATTCAATCCCAGGTACCGCAAAAAAAAAAAAAGAGTAATAAACAACTAACCTGTAGTTCTTCTGGATTCTCTGCTTACAGTACTGTTTCAGTGGAGTTTATTGTACTTTAGGTATGAGGTGGGGCGAAGAGAGGAGAAAGGTACTTTTTGAAGAGATTTTCTCACATAGGAAGAGCTTATATTTTAATTTCCTCCATAGAATTCAGAATTAAACATCCAGAGTAGAATGTATTGGGCTGGGGATATAGCTAAACAAAACAGAACTTGCCTAGCGTGCACAAAGCCCTGGGTTCAATCACACATACAATCTCTTCTCCAGAAGATAGACCATTTTGCAGAAAAACTCAGGGATGGGCATGTTTTTGTATGCCTGTTATCCCAGCTACTCTGGACTCTGAAGCAGGAGGATCACAAGAGAAAAGTGAGTATTAAATAGAAATATTCTAGCTGGGCGTGGTGGCGCACGCTTGTAATCCCAGTACTTGGGAGGCTGAGACCGGAGGATCCGGGTTGGTGGCCAGCCTCAGCTACTTAGTGAGGCCCTCCGCAACTCAGTGAGACCCTGTTTCAAAATAAAGGATAAAAAATAGGGCTGGAGGTGCCCAGGTGCCCCTGGGCTCAATCCCCAGTACTGCAATAAATAAATAAATAAATACATAAATACATAAATAGAAATATTCTACCCCTTTGGGTAACATTATGAAACACTGGCCAGTAGCAACTTCCTGACCCCCACACTTAAGACCTAACAAAAATCCCACTTTGGACCTTCCCATCAGAATCATTAATGGTTGTGCAAGGTCTGAAGCCTTCTTAATTCTCCAGCATACTTTTATAAGCATTAATGGCTGCTATCTAGACCTCTTGAAGAATATGGGATGAGGGCAGAGGGGAAAACAACATGCTACTCCCACTTATCACCCAGGATACTTACCACCTAAACCACCAGGCCTGACCCACTTCATGGTACTTGATCCTTAAAGATATGAACCTATAAAAATGCTAGCTTTGTTCATAGCATTAGTTGCAAGCCATTTTCCTGATACAATTCCCCTGTGACTTTTATTGCTACAAAATAAAATTATGCTCCACCGTCTGGCTCAAAAGCTGATTGATCAATAATCCTCTCTTCTTTGATGTAGAGTCTAGATAAGTCTTTGGAGAGCCAACTCCCTTGAAATGGAGGAAATCAAGACCGTGGTATGATAGAACTCCCCCATAAGGACTTTTCAAGCTCAAATGGCTGCAGTCAGAACCCTTAAAATGATAATAAGTGTGTCTATCAAATATTTGTTTGCTTTTAAATCTGTTCCTTGACTTTCCTCCTGTTTTCTGTGATGGTGTGATGTCTAATTGCATGTGTCAACTTGACTGGGCTAAGGGTAGATAACCTATTCAATAAATAATGTTATACCAGATAGCTGATATAATATAGTGTGTGGGTGCACCTGAAAGGGTGTTTCTGGAAAAGGTTGGCATCTGATTGGTAGACTAAGTAAAGAAGATTGGCCTCACCAATGTGGTTGGGTATCATCCAATCCACTCAGGGCCTGAATAGAACAAAAAAAAAATCTGAGGAAAACCAAATCTACTTTCTGCTGAGCTGACACAGCAATTGTCCCATGCCCTCAGACATCAGCATTTCTGATTCTTGAGCCTTTAAACTTAGACTGGGGCCAACAGCACACCCTCCTGGGTTTCTCACAACTTCAGATTTGAACTAGATGAAAACCATCTACTTTCCCGGGCCACCAGCTTGCAGATTGAAGATTTTGAGACTTCTCAGTCTCCACAATCACACAAGATGATCCTTCATAATAAATCTTTTCTATATATGTCTTATTGGCCCTATTTTTCTGGAGAATCATGAATAATACAGATGGACATCATTATCTTCTAAAATCCTGGTAAGCTCTTGTAGTTGGAGGAAATAACAGAGGATTAAAGGGCAGCTGTAGAGGGAAAGCCAGGGTATTCATACCTTTCCTTCTCTCTGTCTCTCTCCTGTGGGATATCTGGAAGCAGCTGTATTTTCTCTGTAATATTGAAAGCCCTTCCCTTGATAGCCTAGCCCCTATGAAGTATCCCCTACCATGGTTCTAGTTCCAGGCTACTGATCTTGGGTTCTCCCATTGATACTCCAAGCCCAGATCTGGCAGTGGTTTCTGCTTTTCAAATCTCTGGGTTGCCTCATCCCCCATTTGCCTTCTCATTCCTGCATGACCTATATAACTCCTTCCTTGTCTTAATGTGCTTTGATTTGAAAGATATAGATTGGTTTATATTTTCCTACATGAACTATTTCTAATACAGGGAGTATTCCAGTTGTTTAAAATCGGGCTAAATTATTGTGGGTGATGCCCTTACAGCTTGCTTGGGTCATTTGGTACTTGCAGATCTAAGTTTCTTAACCTGATATGAGCATCCAAATCACCTGAAGGGCTTCCTCAAAATCCATATTCTTGGACCCAGTTTAAAGTCTCTGGAGGGGGAACCTCAGATGTACAATATTTTAAATATCCACTCTGAATCTGAAATACACACCCTGGTTAAGAACCACTGTTCTAAGGCTATAGTAATAATTATTTTAAAACAAAAGTAATCTTAGAGGACCATGATGTTGATAGACTAGAAGAGAAAATCTACTGAAATTGCTTATGCTAGTCAACCGCATTTTCCCTTTCCCCTCCAACAATCCATTCTGCCTTTCTATGCCCTCCACTATGCCCAGGAACATGACCCATCACTCAGGATCACTGGACCTCTGGCTTCTGCCTTGGTTTTATCAATGAGAGGTACTGCAAGGAGATCAGAGGATGAGAAGAGAGAGAAGTTGGGGTGTTTGTTCAGCCTCTGGCCTCCCTGTCTGGTCTGCATTATGGCCATAGCTGCACTACTAATCTAGAAATATTTATGAATATAATTTTAGATCATTTTAAAAGTAATAACCACTTAACAATGTTATAAAGGGGTTAAACAAATACCAGTGTCGCATCATAGTCCCACTATATCTTTCCCAAAGTGTGTTTGGAAGACATAGGGTTTGGCTCATGATACAAGAAAATTCATGAAATGCACATATAAAATAAAATATTAAAATGGTTTCTAAAATATTTCACCTATTCCTGATGATGTTTAAAAATCATCTATATATAAAAGAGAAAACAAAGAACTGATGAAAAATCAAATCGTTTCTATGTTATGCCCACGTATTGAAGGTATCTCTACCAATCTCACTATTATATATGGGGAGGGTGGGTAGCAGGGTGAGACCTGAAGGAAAACACACCAAGACCAGTGTGCATGTTTGATTGCATGACTTTGTACCTCACTAAGATGTGTAGTTACAATGCACCAATAAAAGTATAAAAATAAAATAGAACTTCTATTGTGAGAGTTATTTTAATAATAATAACAAAAAAGAAACTTTTCATCTATTTGAACTCACTGGGCACTATTGAAGCCATTCTGTTCCTTCCTTGAATTAATTGTACATTTTCAGTCCATCCTGGCCCATTTCTCTTGCCCACAACAACTTAGAGTTCCTCTAAAGTCTACAACCAACTCCTCTGATCTCTTTCTCTGCATTGTCTGTGTGAAAATACTTCACCTGTCTTTATCCCATGCTGAAGTAATTTCCTCCTCACTCTCCGTCAAACTGCTTTACCAAAAACCATTTGGACTAGATGGAGAAAGAACAGGAGGAACAGAAGATTCAGGAGACAGAGGGATAATTTCACAAAAGGAAAAGAGAGAGAAGGCAGGTGAAGTGGTTGCTGATGCTCCCACCTAAGCCCTAGATACTCTGTGCATCTCTCTCCCTGGTTCCCATTGCTTCACCAAACTCTCCACCAGGATCTGCTGACTATGGGTCACTTATCAGGGGGATCCTCATCTGAACTATTAATTCAAAGTAAGATACCAAATATTATGGAAATAATACTAGCTTATTAAAGAGAAGAGATAATGCTAAAATAAGAATTGAATTTCTAAGAAAAATTTAGGTATCTATGAGCAGAACATTTTGGTATGAATTTGTATCAGTATTCCTTATCAACTGGCACAGGGACTCCTAATTTGTCTACTTCTCCTACATTAACATCAATTTTGATACAATGATAGAGATTGAAACTAAACCAGAAGAGCAGGGGAGAAAAACTTTATCTAGTATCTGTGGCTTAGAAAAGACATCCAAAACGGAACACAAATCTCAAATCTGAAGAGAGAGAAAAGGGTAAACATTAGTGTTAGTAGTAGTTATCTCTGGGTGATGAAACCAGAGATTTTTCTTTTTCTTTTCTTTTCTTTTCTTTTGATGACTTTCTATACTTTCTAAGTGTTTTATAATAAATAATTCCATGGGGAAAATGAGGTAGGAAAATAAGGGAGCCTTTGGCATTCTGAATGTTCTATTTCTTGATTTGGGTCCTGGTTATGTTCAGGATGTGTGTATGCATGTCTGTATGTATGTTGCATGACAGATTACCTCTTCCTTAAAAAAACAATGCTCCCATTTTTTCTTAAATTCATTTCTTTATGGTTGAAATAAAACGAGATAATGTAAGCTTGGCAGCATTTCATCTTGTGAAGTTTTATGCTATAATTAGCTATTGACAATCAAGTGCCTCTGAAACAAAAAACAACCACTACATAGTCCAGGTCCGTATTGGTTTCAGTGGAAGGCACTGGCCTTTCAGTGATTTATTTGTTCCTAGTAAGAATTAACAGTTCCTGTAACTGATAAGGAATTGGATTTATGTTTTATTTCTTGGTACCATGATGATAAATCCATTTAGAGAAGATTGAAATCACATCAGAAGTGAAGCTGTGGCCACCTTTTTTCCTGGAGCAGGAGCTTTGGTCATTGGTGCAATTAAAGGCAGGTCCTCGTTGAAGATGGAAAGATTTAGGAAAAGAAATGGTACATGTGATGTTAAGGGGTATCTACAGAGGCTGCTGAATTCAGAACAAATAGAACTGGCACAAGTTTGTACCCTTCACTCAGTGACCTGGTACAATCCCTTTCCTGTCACGTTTCTAGTGTTCTCCTCAGACTTGGTGTTTCTTTTGCCAAACATTCCCTTACTTTTCTGGAGTTTAGTTGACTTTTTGAGTACTGGTGTTTTGTTTTTGTTTTGTTTTGTTTTGTTTTGTTTTGTTTTGTTTTGTTTTGTTTTGTGGTACTGGGGATTGAGCCCTGGGGCATTCTACCTCTGAGCTACACCCCATCCCTATTTTTATTTAGAAGCAGGGTCTCGCTAGGCTGATGAGAGTTTTACTACTTGCTGAGGTTGTCCTGGAACCTGTGATCTTCTTGTCTCAGCCTCCCAAGTCCTAGGATTACAGGCATGTGCCACCACACCTGGCTGAGTACTGGTGTTTATAATGTAGGCATTTTGGTAACTGATAATTATTAATGAGAAAAGGGAGTGAGCAAACTTGGTTGAATTAAGTTGGTTGAATTGAGATTCAAATGGTTTAAGTAAGAACAGATGAGATCAATTTAGATGCAGAAATTCCTCTCTGATTTTATCACATTCAGCTTTTAAAAGTAAATATATTTGCTATATACAAAAAAGTATAGTTATGAAGCATAAACTTCTAATGTAAGTTGTGAAGTATAAAAATAAATGAATACTCATTACTCCACAGCCAAACTAAGAATTAGAACACATAGTCACACTGCTTCCATCCATGTGTTTCTCACCCATTTATTTCTCCTCTCAGTAAACTTTATCTGGAATCTTTCTGTTTACTATTTCTTTGCTTCATTTTTCAACTCTTCTAACATTTATACATATATCTCTAAATAATATATTATTTTGGTTTGCTTGATTTTGATTTTATACTTGAAAAATATTAACACACTGTAAATAATCAAATAGACCTTACATTTTTGTTCATTATGCTTACATTTTTTTACTTTATGTTCTAAGACCTATCTTATTGTAGACAGTTATTATTTATGTATTTTCACAGTTACATACTATAATGTGTTCTTTTTATTGTCCTTTCAGCATTGATTATATTTATAGATGTACTCCTTTTTCTTCCGATCAAATTTGTCATTTTTCTTTTCTTTTTTTAAGCAATCAAACCAGAAATTTATCAATTTTATTAGTTTTGTTTTCTAAATGCTTCTGTTTTATCAAGACAGTCTTAAACAAATGGTGCTGGAAAAACTGGTTATCTATCTATATAAAAATGGAACTAAATCCTTACCTCTCACCCTGCACAAGACTCAACTCAAGATGGATCAGACCTGGAAGTTAGACCAGAGACTGAAATTACTAGAGGAGGGCATAGGTTCAACACTCCAACATATAGGCACAGGTAGAATCTCCCTCAACAAGACCCCAAAACCCAGGAAACTAAAACAAGAATTAATAAGTGGGATAGCATTAAACTAAAAAAGTTCCTGCACATCAAAGGAAACAATCAAGAGTCTAAAGAGAAAGCATACAGAATGGGAGAAGATCTTTGCAAGCTATTCCTCTGACAGAGGACTAATATCTAGGATATACAAAGAACTTAAAAGACTTTACACTAAAAAAAATAACCCAATCAAGAAAGGGGCAACCAAATTGAATAGACACCTCATGAAAGAAGCAATACAAATGGCCAATATATACATGAAAAAATGTTCAACATCATTAGCAATCAGGGAAATACAAATCAAAACTACTCTGAGATTTCATCTAACCCCAATCAGAATGGCAATCATTAAGAAGTCAAACAATAAATGTTGGAGAAGGTGTGGGGAAATAGGAACGCTTCTGCACTGTTGGCGGGAGTACAAGCTAGTTCAACCACTATGGAGATCAGTGTGGAGATTCCTTAGAAAACTGGGAATGGATCCACCATATGATCTGGCTATACCACTACTGGGTATCATACCAAAGGGATTGAAACCAGAGAACTACAGTAATATATACATACCCATGTTCATAGCAGCACAATTCACAGTAGTCAAATCATGGAACCAATGTTGATGTCCATCAACAGATGAATGGATTACAAAACTATAGGAAATACACACAATGGAACTCTACTGAGCAATAAAGAACAAAATAATATCATTTACAAGAAAATGGAAGGACCTGGAGAACATTATGTTAAGTGAGATCAGCCAATTACAGAAAGTGAAGGGTCATATGTTTTCTCTAATATGCGCAAGCTTCTGAGTAGTTGGAATACAAGAGGGACTCCAGACAATGGTGGAGAAGCCTCAGTGGAGCCAGGGAAGTGGTCTAAGGGAAGGGGAAGGGGAAGAATGAAGTTCATTAATGGAATTACTACCATCAACCATGAGTACATATGAGAATATACCAACGTCAATCTCAGTACTCTGAATGGGAGGGAGGGGAGGCAGGGAGGGAGGCACCAAGTGCTGTGTGCATGTATGTTACTGTCAACTTGATTTTCATTGCAATGTGAGACTATAATGCACCAATAAAAGCATATTTACATAAATAAATAAAATACATGAGAATGTAAAAAAAATGCTTCTTCCATTCCGGGTATGGTGATACACACTTGTAGTCCCAGTAATTGGGAGGCTGAGACAGGAGGATTGCAGGTTCACAGTCAACCTCAGCAACTTAGTGAGGCCATCTGCAATTTAGTGAGACCCTGTTTCAAAATAAAAGAATAAAATAGGTCTGGGGGTGTAGCTCAGAGGTAGAATGCCCTGGGTTCCATCCTCAGTACCACCAAAAAAAAAAGCTTCTTGCACTTTCCTTTGTCTTCTCCATCTAAAATACCACTGGACCATTTCTATGGTGGACAGACTCTTAGGATGGCTCCCATGATCTCTTCCTCCTGATGTGATCCCCTCCCGTTGGGTGTGGTGTGTCCTGTCAGTGGCTTTTAAGCCACAGAATATGTCAAAGGTGATTAAATGTATATGGTTACATAATCATATTACGTAAGATTCTAGTGCCTTTCTCTGTGTCTCTCTCCTTCCCTCCCTTCTTCCCTGTGTCTGTCTCTCTCAATTCCTGTTTTTGAGGAAGCTTACAACCATGCTGGGTAACCACATGGAGCAAAGAACCAGACTAGGCCTCTAGGAATTGAGGGCAGCCTCCAGTGAACGGCTGGCAAGAAACTTGATCCCTCCATTCCGCGAGGACAGGAACTGAATTCTGCCAACAGTCTGAGTGAATCTGGAAAGGGGCCATTTCTCAGTGAAGCCTCAGATGGGACTGCAGCCCCAGCAAACACCGCAATCGCAGTCTTGTGACTAGGAAGAGAGCCCCGCAAAGGAGTGCCTGGACTTGTGACCCAGGGAACTGAGAATTGTGTGTTGTTTTTAAATTGCTATTATACATCAATAAATAGCTGTGCAGTCTCACTCCCTCCTCATATCTGTCTCTTAAATTTTTGTTTGGTGCTTTGTCCTGCATTTTTCTGGCTCAGGTCTATTATGTAATTCACAAGTTCCTCCTTCATCTGTATCTAATATGCTGGTTCAAATCATTAGTTTTTAATTCAACTGTGTGTGGGAGGGTAAATAGTTTCTTGCTGGCATCACATATATTCATGCTTTTCTTTATTAAATCATTTTAAGTCTTCATATAATCATCTCCGTACCTGAAGTCCCTTTTTTGCCTGTTTCTGAGCCTATTTGTTTTGCTGGTTTTGTTGTATTTTTCTTTGCACTCATTTATTCTTTACTTTGAACTGTTTGTTTTCTTTGGAATATATTTCTAAGATTTTTTTGAGCGCTAGGATAAAAGTCTCCCTCCCCTCCCAAATATGTATTTGCTTCTGCCAAGCTGCTGGGACGTTACAAGTTATAATTTAATTTTTGTTTTGAAGTTTTCTGGAAGCCAAGTAGGTAATTTGATTTTGTATTACAAATTCACGTAGGGCCAACTCATGATTCCAAATTCTCAGCAGTATATTTTCTCCTCTCTATTCAGAGCCGAAGTTTGAGGTCGTTGATTAGCCTTGCAGCTGCCTAGTTCTTCTATTTCATTTTGCTATTGAGTGTAAAAACCTTTGAGGTCCCAACTATACACAACTGTGATGATTTCCATTTAGGCTCCTATGGTGGTGAACATTCCATGCCAACTTGACTGGGCCATGGTGTGCCCAGATATTTGGTTAAACATTATTGTGGATATCTCTGAGAGGGTATTTCTAAATGAGATTAACATTTGTATCAATATCTGAGTAAAGCAGATGGTCTGGCCCATTGAATGAGCTTTAACCAATCCACCGGAGGCCTGAAGAGAAAAAAAAAAAAGATGGAATGGAATAGGGAGAATTCACTCTCTCTGCCTGGCCATTTTGAAGCTGGAACATGAGTCTTCTACATTCAAACTAAAACTTATGCCATTGACTTCCCTAATTCTCTGGCCTTCCCTCTCAGACTGAAACTGCACCAGACTCTCCTCTGGATGTCCAGCTTACAGATCACAGAATTTTTTAGCCTCCAAAGTCACATGGGTCAACTCTTTATGATAAATTACATGGCTATCAATAGACATAGACATTGTATTAGTCAACTTCATGTTATTATAAAAAAGAATACCTAAGGCAGCTTAGTCTACTTGATGAAGAGAAGAGGCTTATTTAGCCGATACTTTCAGAGGCTAAAAGTCTAAAGAACATAGTGCAAGCTCGACAGCCACCTCTTGGCTACATCACCTCATGGGGCAAATGGCAATAGCAGCCACGCCTGTGGGGGCAAGCAAGTGATTACATCTCAAACCAGGAGCACAGAGGGACAGGTAGGGCCAATGCAGGCTTTAATGACAATCCTCTCTCAAGAACTACCTTCTTTTTTTTTTTAACGTACTTTTATTGGTGCATTGGAGTCTTACATTGCAATGAATATCTATTTGATGTTAACATATATGCACACAGCTCTTAGTGCCCCCCCGCCTCCCCCCACCCGTATGAAGTACCAAGAATGATGTTGGTATATTTTCACATGTACATATTATTTATGATAGTAATTCCATTAATTCCCTTCTTTCTTACCCTCCCCCTTCCCTTGTACCACTTCCCTTGTTCCGCTGAGGGTTCTCCATTATCAACCAGAGTCCCTTGTGTGACCCTACTACTCCTTAGGTTGCGCA